>PISX010007167.1:0-69965 GCA_004024625.1 Mellivora capensis
TTATATGCCAATTCTATCAATAACTCAGGAAAAAAAGTTTGAATATGGTGGAACCCAGGGAATACTATAGATGTGTGTCCTTTCTGGGCAATCTATTAAAAGATGAGCTTCATCTAGCCAAAACATGCCTAGAAAAATTTTCAAGTGAGCATTTTATATATTCAATTGTAGAGGTAACACTAAAACAAGACTGGGATCATAGAGTGAAGAACAATATGTAAAAGTACCTGCTTTGACAAAGTATAAAGAGAATACAACTAAAAGGTGGAAGAAGCAACGAGAGAAAAGGAAGAAAATAAAGATTATTGATTGTTATATAGTTAATACGTACACATCAAAGAATATCACTTAAAACTGATAGTAAAAAGTTAAGTTTAAAAAAAGGAGATTAAAGGCACTATAAAAAGTATTAATGGTACTAGTAGAATAAAAATACAGACCGCCTGAAAAAAATATCTGTATCACCCCCTGGGAAAAAAAATATAAACCTTCCTAAATACCGAAAGAGATGTTTAAAAAAAAGCAAAGAGGGGAGCGCCTGGATGGCTCGGTTGTTAAGCATCTGCCTTCAGCTCAGGTCATGATCCCAGGGTCCTGGGATAGAGTCCTGCATGCATCAGGCTCCCTGCTCAGCAGGAAGCCTACTTCTCCCTCTCCCACTCCCCCTGCTTGTGTTCCCACTCTCTGTCAAATAAATAAAATTTTGAAAAAAAAAAAAAAGGCAAAGAGAACATACAGAGAACCACAGTAAATATAACAGAATGCACATAGTAATGATAAATAGTATGTGGCATTATAAGATACATAATATACTGTATTTATGCTTTATCAGGGTTGATTTAATAAATGGTATTTATACAATTGAATATCCACCAAAAAGAAAATGCAGAAAATTCCAACTATCTTATATATCATTTTTTTGAGAAAGAAGGAGGGAGTCTAGCATGGAGGAAGCTTCCCAGGGAGGGCTCATAGGAGACACAAGTATAAGGATGAAAAGGGAATGAGAAGAAACTGACTCAGTGAAGGTATACCTGGGGCCTTAGCTGATATTACATGGAACTTGGGCTGGGATGCCCTTCAGAGCTGTCCCAAATGGAGGCAAGTTGGGTTGCTGTTGCTGCTTCTTTGTTTTTAATCTTTGCTTAAAATTTTTTTTATTTTCTAGATTTTATTTATTTATGCGACAGAGACAGCATGAAAGAGGATGAGAGCGCCCAAGGCGGGGTGGGGGCGTGGGGGGAGCCTGCAGAGGGAGAGGGAGAAGCAGGCTCCCCACTGAGCAAGGAGCCTGACACAGGTCTCGATCCCAGGAGTCTGGTATCATGACCCCAGCTGAAGGCAAATGCTTAACCAACTGAGCCACCCAGAAGCCCCTGGGTCGCTTCTCATATCCCTGCAGCACCCAGTCAGTTCTCATAGGATGCCTCTATAAGCAAGCCTAACTTTAGGCAAGAAAGTGCCAGTACTCAGTTATGAAGAGCAGGTCTGGGCAGAGTACTAGAGTATCCACTCTAATTCTATAACAGTGAAAATTAATTAAACACAGTTACATGCCACAACACAGTTAAACCTTGTAAATGTAATATATTTATATACATATATATCTTTTAAACTTTATATATAAGTCACAAATATTGCTTAGACACACACACTTAAGAATAAAAATATAAGGGCTGCCTGGGTGGCTCAGTCGGTTAAGTGTCTGTCTTTGGCTCAGGGTCATGATCCCAGGGTCCTGGGATCAAGCCCTGCAACAGGCTCCCTGCTCTGCAGGTAGTCTGCTTTTCCACACACCACCCCTCACCCTCCTGCGACTCTTGTGTGCTCTCTCAAGTGAATAAATAAAACTTAAAAGATAAAAATAAAAATATAAGAAGCACACAGGAATTACAGACACCAAATTTCGCCTCTCCATGCAAAAGAACAAAGCATTTAAGTTGGGGAATAGAGAAGGCTTCAACATTATGTTGGACTGTATAAGGAGAGTTATAGGTTACAAAGGGGATTAATTTTATCATTCCATATACTTATTTACTTGTATATCTCAAACATTTAAGTCAAAAAAAGAAAGAAAAGAAAAATAGTAACCAAATCTGTGTCTTTTATGTTTTTTTTTTAAAGATTTTATTTATTTATTTGTCAGAGAGAGAGGGAGAGAGAGTGAGCGAGCACAGGCAGAGTGGCAGGCAGAGGCAGAGGGAGAAGCAGGCTCCCTGCTGAGCAAGGAGACCGATGCGGGACTCGATCCCAGGACGCTGGGATCATGACCTGAGCCGAAGGCAGCTGCTTAACCAACTGAGCCACCCAGGCGTCCCAAATCTGCGTCTTTTAAAACAATAAACCAGTAAAACACAAACTTAATCAGGAAAAATAAAAGGAGAGAAAATACAAATACGCAGCATATGAAAGGATTAAAGAGGAAAAATACCACAGAAGTAGAAGGAATTTAAAAATTGTAAGAGCTATTTTGTTCAGCCTGGAGCAAATAAATTGAGAACCTAAAAAAAAAAAAAATGGATGATTTTCCAAGAAAATATGTTACCAAATCTGCCTCCCTCCAGAAGAACAAGATGATCTAAGTGGACTAATTACCATAGAAAAAAATAAAATTGTCAAAGCGCTGCCCATCTAACTGGGCAATGGGGGCCATACTCTTTTATAGATAAGTTCTAACAAAAAGAAAAATTATATTTTTACTTATTTATTAATAATTAATTAATTTAAATATTAGTGCTTTATAACCAAAAGCTAAGATATGCTTTTAAAGGATGTTAAAATATATTATATATTCATTATAAACAGTCTTCCTAAATCCTTGTTATAAATACTTAATAAAAAGAAAATGACGAGGGGCTTTTTATAAATGGGTGGCTCAGTGGGTTAAGGCTCCGCCTTCAGCTCAGATCATGATCTCAGGGTCCTGGAATTGAGACCCACATCAGGGCTTTGCTCAGCAGGGAGCCTGCTTCCCTCTCTCTCTCTGCCTGCCTCTCTGCCCACTTGTGATCTCTCTCTCTCTGTCAAGTAAATAAATAAATCTTAAAAAAAAAAAAAAAAAAGAAAATGACGATTACTTAATGAGATTATATTTTACGAAGAATGCACATAGAATTTTATCAAATGCCCTTTCAGCATCTATGGATATATTTTTCATTAAGTATCATTAAAGAAACAGTCCAGTTAAAGAAAAAAGTAAGAAAGAATGTCAATTATCACCACTCACCATTATTACATAACATTGTTCTACAGGCCGATACCAGCCAATGCAATTATGCAAAAGAATGATAGAAGTATGTAAAATAGAACTGATGAGGTAATATTATCATACTTAGAGATGACTGTTTACAGAGAAGCCCCAAGAGAATCAAGCTCTTTCAAACCAGGAAAGTGCTTCCAGACACTGATTACAAAATTCATACTCAGAATTCAGCAGTTTTCTAATACATAAAACTATGTCTTCTGATAACAACTATTTAAGAGGAGTAATGGGAAAAAATTACCCTATTTACAGTAGCAATGACCAAAAAAGGTTAAGAAACTCAGCAAGAAATATAGAGATTTTTAAAAAATGTAAAAAAAATGCCAAGATCTTGAACAACAAAATGCAATCATACCAGTATCAACTGCCCCCAAACTGACAAATACAATGAATAACAATAAAATTATTATTTTTTCCTTTTAATTAGATCAATTCATTCAACAGTTAATATGAAATGTAAGACTTAAAGCCATAAAACTCGGAAGAAAATGTAGGGCAAAAGACGCATGGAATTGGATTTGGCATAGATTTCTTGGATATGACACCAAAGGTATAGGCAAAAAGAAAAAAACATGGGATCTGTATGCATAAAGTTTTCAAATTTGTGCATCAAAAAACACTATCCACAGAGTAAAAAAACAACCCATAGGTTGGGAGAAAATATTTGGAAATCGCATGTCTGACAGGAAATTAATATCAAAAAAACACAGAGAACTCCTGAAACAAAACAACAACAACAACAACAACAACAACAACAACAACCAATTCGATTTAAAAATGGGCAAAGGATTTGAATGGACATTTCTCCAGAAGATATACAAATGGCCAACAAGCAAGTGATATATGTTCAATATCATTAACCATTAGAGAAATGTAAACCAAAACTACCTAAGATACCACTTCATACCCATTAAGATGACTACTACCAGGAAAACAGAAAATAAGTACTGACAAAGATATGAAGAAAATGGAACCCTGTGTCCTACTGATAGGAATATAAAATGGTACAGCCACTATAAAAAGCACTATGGATGCCCCTCAAAAAGTTAAAAATTAAAAATAGAATTGCCATATAATCCAGAAATTCCACTGCTAGGTATATACCAAGAAGTGAAAGCAGGGTTTTGAAGAGGTATTTGTACACCCATGTTCACAGCAGCATTATCCACAGTAGCTAAAACATGGAAGCAATTCGTATCCATCAATGGATGAATGATTAAGAAAAATTCCATACGATGGAATAGTATTCAACCTTTAAAAGGAAAGAAATTTCTGACATGTGCTACAACATGGATGAATCTTGAGGATATTATGCTAAGTAAAACAAGCCAGTCAAAAAGACTACTACTGGGGCGCCTGGGTGGCTCAGTGGGTTAAAGCCTCTGCCTTTGGCTCAGATCATGATCTCAGGGTCCTGGGATCGAGCCCCGCATTGGGCTCTCTGCTCAGTGGGGAGCCTGCTACCCCCCTCCACCCCCGCCACTTCTCTCTGTCTGCCTCTCTGCCTACTTGTGATCTCTGTCTGTCAAATAGAAAAAATCTTAAAAAAAAAAAAAAAAAAAGACTACTACTGGAGGCTGGGAAGATAGTGGAGTAGGAGGACCCAAGGCTTGCCTCATCCCACAGACAAAACTAGATAACGCTCACGTCAACATAAATAACCTAGAAAATAATCCAAAGACTGGCAGAACAAACTACAAACTAAAGGTTGAGTAGAGGCCACATCAAAGAAGGTAGGAAGGATGGAGACTCAATTTGGGAGAACAGACCATGGCTATGTGTAGTAGGGAAAGAGCTGGAGGTGCAAAGAAGGGCAAAAAACAGACTGTCACACCAGGAAGCCTACACAAGGAAGATGACTCCCCATAACATTTGGTGCACTTTTTTTTTTTAAGGTTATTTTATTTATTTATTTATTTATTTATTTATTTATTTGACAGACAGAGATCACAAGTAGGCAGAGAGGCAGGCAGAGAGGCGAGGTGGGAGGGGCAGGCTCCCCACTGAGCAGATGGATGCCGGCTCAATCCCAGGACCCTGAGATCATAACCTGAGCCTAAGGCAGAGGCTTTAACCCACTGAGCCACAACATTTGGCTTTGAAAGTGAGAGGGGCCAAATTTCATGAGTTCTTAAACCAGTGGGACTTAAAGTCTGGAATTTGAAAAATCAGTGGGCTCGGTTCTGGGAGAGCTCTAAGAGCTAAGGAAGTTAAGTCCCTATGCTTAAAGAGACAGTGACAAACAGCCTGCAGAAATATAGCATAGAAGCAACCTGAGGCTTTGAAAAATGCCTGAGGCAGACAGGAAAGAGTTATTTACTCACCACAGGGCAAATAGGGGAGAGGCAGGGATGCAGGGAGACCTCTCCAAGAACAAAGGAGCTGGCAGGGTCCATTTCCCTCCCCCTGTCTCCCAGTATAAACACAATGGCCATAGGCAGGAACCAGCTCATTGCTGACACTCACTATCTAATTTGCTTACACCAAGCCTCACTCCCATGTGCTTGGGTGATCTGCCCTTCCCAGTCATACTTGCCTCAGTCCTGGCACTGCGGGTCTCCTCTGCCATAAGACCGTTGCAAAGCCTGTCAACACCATGTCTCCAAAGTGAGCATTTTACAGGGCCTCGGTATTAGTGGCAGCAATAGCAGGTTTCATTTTGCAAGCAGACCAGAGCACACCTTACTAAAACACATCCTACCCTGGTCAGGACCAAACACTGCCCACAACAGGCAAAAGGAGCCTCTGAAGATGACTGGACTGAAGGAAAAAACAGCCAGGGCACACTAGCAGTTCATAGGCAATACACATATGAGATGCTCCCTGAAGCACCAGGTCCTGGGGAACAGGGACACTGTACAGCAGGGCATTACAGGATGTCTTCTTCATGTGAATATAACCTCCAAGAGCAGGATACAGCTCACTTTCCTAACAGAGAAACAGACAAAGAGAGAGAGGCAAAATGAGGAAACAGAGGAATATGTTCCAAATGAAAGAACAGGACAAAAACCACAGCAAAAGACCTAAACAAAACATGAAGAGATAATATGCCTGATAGAGAACTGAAAGTAATGATTATAAAAATACTCACTAGACTTGAGAAAAGGGTGGAAGACATCAGTGAGACCCTTAACAAAGAGATAAAAAAGAACCAGTAAGAGATGAAGAACACAACAAATGAAATTTAAAATACTTGATGAAAGCAGAGGAACAAATTAATGATCTGGAAGACTAAGTAATGAAAAGCAATCAAGTTGAGTGAGTGAGTGGAAAAAAAAATACACAAATTGAGAATAGTCTCAAGGAACTCAATGACTCCATCAAGTGCAGTAACATTCACATTATAGGGAGCCCAGAACAAGAAGAGAAAGAAAAGGTGGCAGAACATTTATCTGAAGAAATAATAGCTGAAAACTTCCCTAATATGGGGAAGGAAACAGATATCTAGATCCAGGAGGCACAGCGATCCCCCCAGCAAAATCAACCCAAGGAGGTCCACACCAACATATACAGTTATTAAAATGCAAAAAGTAGTGATAAAGATGAAATATTAAAAGCAGTAAAAGAAAAGAACAGTTACATATAATGGCAACATGATAAGGCTATCAGAAGATTTTTTAGCAAAAACTTTGCAGACCAGAAAAGAGTGGCATGATATATTCAAGGGGCTGAAAAGGAAAAATGTGCAGCCAAGAATATTCTGTCTAGCAAGGCTATCATTCAGAATAGAAGGAGAGACAAGGAGTTTCCCAAACAAAAACTAAAAGAATTTATGACCACTAGACCAGCCCTACAAGAAATTAAAGGGGCTCTTTAAGTGGAAAGGAAAGACTGTAAGTGAGAGTATGGAAAGTAGGGATCACAAAAGAAGTTAAAAAAAAAAAAAAAAAGGTATACCTGTAAAAATCAATCAAGGGATTCACAAAATAAAAGGATGTAAAATATGACACCATATTCCTAAAACATGGGGGAGACAGGAGTAAAGAATGAGTTCAAACTTGAATGACCATCAACTTAATACAGACTGCTATATGCAAAATACATTCTATACAAACCTAATGATAACCATAAATCAAAGACCAGTAATAGATATGCAAAGAATAAAGAGAAAGGAATCCAACTGTATCACTAAAAATAGGGCACCATGAAAGAGCAAGAGAAGGAACAGAGAAAAACCATAAAAACAACCACAAAACAAGTAACAAAATATCAATAAATGCTTATAACTACTTTGAATATGAATGGACTAAATATTCTAATCAAAAGACAGAGTGGATTAAAACAAACAAACAAATGCTGCCCACAAGATATTCATTTCAGATCTAGAGACACCTGCAGATTAAAAGTGAGGGGATGACAGATGGCCAACAGACACATGAAAAAGTGCACCGCATCACTCGGCATCAGGGAAATACAAATCAAAACCACAATGAGATACCACCTCACACCAGTCAGAATGGCTAAAATTAACAAGTCAGGAAATGACAGATGCTGGGGAGGATGCGGAGAAAGGGAATCCTCCTACACTGTTGGTGGGAATGCAAGCTGGTGCAACCACTCTGGAAAACAGCATGGAAACCACTCTGGAAAACAACTTTCAAAAAGTTGAAAATAGAGCTACCCTACAACCCAGCAATTGCACTACTGGGTATTTACCCTAAAGATACAAATGTAGTGATCCGAAGGGCACGTGCACCCAAATGTTTATAGCAGCAATGTCCACAACAGTCAAACTATGGAAAGAACCTAGATGTCCATCAACAGATGAATGGATAAAGAAGATGTGGTATATATATACAATGGAATACTATGCAGCCATCAAAAGAAATGAAATCTTGCCATTTGCGACGACATGGATGGAACAAGAGGGTATTATGCTTAGCAAAATAAGTCATATCGGAGAAAGACAACTATCATATGATCTCCCTGATATGAGGAAGTGGAGATGCAATGTGGGGGGTTTAGGGGGTAGGACAAGAATAAATGAAACAAGATGGGATCAGGAGGGAGACAAACAATAAGAGACTCTTAATGTCACAAAACAAACTGACGGTTGCGGGGCAGGGGGAGGGAGATAGGGAGAGGGTGGTGGGGTTGCGGACATTGGAGAGGGTATGTGCTATGGTGAGTGCTGTGAAGTGTGTAAACCTGGCAATTCGCAGACCTGTACCCCTGGGGCTAATAATACATTATATGTTTATAAAAAAATTTAAAAATTATTAAAAAAAAAGTGAAGGGATGGATAAACATTTATTATGCAAATGCTATCAAAACAAAGCCAAGATAGCAATACTTACACTGGACAACATAGACTTTAAAACAAAGACCGTAACAAGAGACAAGGACACAATAGAATAAAGGAAAAAATCCAACAAAAAAGATGTAATAATGTAAATATTTATGCACCCAAAATGAGAGTACCAAAATACACAAAACCATTAACAACAAACATAACAGAACTATCATAATAATACAGTAATAGAAGGGACCTGAATACTCCACTTACATCAACATATCAATCATCCAAACAGAAAATCAACAAGGAAACAGTGTCTTTGAATGACACACTGAACCAGATGGATTTAACAGATATATTCAGAACACTCCATCCTAATACAGCAGAACACACATCCTTTTCAAGTGCACAAGCAGCATTCTCCAGAATAGATCACATGTTAGGCCACAAAACAAGTCTCAACAAATTCAGAAAGACTTAAGTGATAAATGCATCTTTTTTAACCTCAATGCTGTGAAATTAGAAATCAACCTCAAGAAAAAAAATCTGCAAAGAGCAAAAGTACATGAAGGTTAAATAACATGCTACTGGGGCGCCTGGTTAGTTCAATCAATACAGCATACAACTCTTGATCTCAGGGTCATGAGTTCAAGGCTCACACTGAGTATAGAGCTTACTTAAAACAAACAAACATAAGATACATGCTATTAGGGACGCCTGGGTGGCTCAGTTGGTTAAGCGGCTGCCTTCGGCTCAGATCATGATCCCAGTGTCCTGGGCTCGAGTCCCACATCGGGCTCCTTGATCGGCGGGGAGCCTGCTTCTCCCTCTGCCTCTGCCTGCCACTCTGTCTGCCTGTGCTCGCTCTCTCTCTCTCTCTCTGACAAATAAATGAATAAAAGTCTTAAAAAAAATTTAAAAAAAAGATACATGCTATTAAACGATGAATGGGTCAACCAAGAAATCAGAATTACATGGAAACAAATGAAAATTAAAACACAATGGTCCAAAATCTGTGGGATGCAGCAAAAGCAGTTCTAAAAGGTAAGTTTATAGCAATACAGGCCCACTTCAAGAAGCAAGAAAAGACTCAAATAAACAATCAAGTAATCTTACACCTAAAAAAGCAAGAAAAAGAACAAGCAAAACCCAAAACCAGCCGAAAGAAGGAAATAAAAAAGATGAGAGCAGAAATAAATGATATAGAAACTAAAAAAACAATAGACAGATCACTGAAACCAGGAGCTGGTTCTCTTAAAATATCGACAAAATTGATTAAACTCTAGCTAGAGTCATAAAAAAAGAGCTCAAAAATTCACAAATGAAGGAGGAGAAAGAACTAACACCACAGAAATAAAAACAGTTCTAACAGAGTATCATAAAAAATTATATGCCAACAAATTGGACAACCTAAAAGAAATGGATAAATTCCTAGAAACACACAACCTACCAAAACTGAAGCAGGAAGAAACAGAAAATTTGAACAGACTAATTACCAGCAGTAAACTGAGTCAGTAATAAAAAAACTCCAAACAGAAGCACCAGACAGCTTCACAGGCAAATTCTGGCAAACATTTAAAGAAGAGTTAATATTTATTCTTCTTGGGACACCTGGGTGGCACAGTTAAGCGTCCAGCTCTTGATTTCAGCTGGGGTCATGATCTCATGTTGTGAGATAGAGCCCTGAGTTGGGGTCCAAGCCTGGCATAGAGCCTGCTTAAGATTCTCTCTCCCTCTACCCTCCCCCCAAAACCCAAACTTATTCTCAAACTATGCCCCCAAAAATAAGAGGATGGGAAGCTTCCAATATCATTCCATAGGGCCAGCATAACCCTGATACCAAACAAGATAAAAACACCACAAAAAAAGATTACAGGCCAGTATCTCTGATGAACAGATGCAAAAAATCCTCAACAAAATTCTAATAAACCAAATTCAACAACACATTAAAAAAATCATTCACCACAATCCTGTGAGATTTATTCCCTGGATGCAAGGGTGGTCCAATATCTGCAAATCATTCAATGTGATACATCAATAAAAGAAAAGATAAAACCATATGGTCATTTCAATAGATGCAAAAAAAAATTGACAAAGTATAATATTCATTCATAATAAAAATCCTCAACAAAGAAGGTTTAGAGGAAAAAATACCTCAACATAATAAAGGCCTATATGAAAAACCCATAACAATCATCATATTCAATGGGGAAAAACTGACAGCTTTTTTCCTAAGGTCAGGAACAAGGCAACGATGTCCACTCTCACAACTGTTACTCAACATAACACTGGAAGTCCTAGCCACAGCAATCAGACAACAAAAAAATATAAAAGGCATCTAAATTGGTAATGAAGATTAAAACTTTCACTATTTGAAAAAAAAAACTTTCACTATTTGGAGATGACATGATACGATATATAGAAAATCCTAAAGACCACCAAAAAACTACTAGAACTTGATAAATGAATTCGGTAAAGTCTCAGAAAACAAAATCAATGTACAGAAATATGTTGCATTTCTATGGACTAACAAAGAGGCAGCAGAAAGAGAAATTAAGAAAACAATCTCATTTACAATTGCACCAAAAATAATAAAACACCTAGTAATAAACTTAACCATGGAAGTGAAAGACCTGTACTCTGAAAATTATAAAACACTGATGAAAGGAATTGAAGACAACACTAAGAAGTGGAAAGACATTCCATGCTTCATGGATTGGAAGAAAAATATTGTTAAATAAGAAATAATAACAAATATTGTTAAAATGTCCACACTACCCAAAGCAATCTACCATTTAATGTAATCCCTATCAAAATACATCTTTCACAGAGCTAGAACAAATAATCCTAAAATTTGTATGGAACCACAAAAGATCCTGAATAGCCAAAGCAATTTTTTTTTTAATTTATTTATTTGTCAGAGAGAGAGGGAGAGAGAGCGAGCACAGGCAGACAGAGTGGCAGGCAGAGGCAGAGGGAGAAGCAGGCTCGCTGCCGAGCAAGGAGCCCGATGCGGGACTGGATCCCAGGATGCTGGGATCATGACCTGAGCCGAAGGCAGCCGCTTAACCAACTGAGCCACCCAGGCATCCCCAAAGCAATTTTGAAAAAACAAAATTTTGAAAAAACAAAACTTGAGGTGTCACAATTCCAGACTTAAAGTTATATTACAAAGTTGTGAGAAATGAAAACAATATGTACTGACACAATTAATCTTTGACAAAGGAGGAAGGAATATGCAATGGGAAAAAGTCTCTTCAACAAGTGGTATTGGGAAAACTGGACAGTTAACATGTAAAACAATGAAACTAGATCACTTTCTTACATCATACACAAAAATAAATTCAAAATGGATTAAAGATATAAATGGAGACCTGAAACCATAAAAATCCTAGAAGAGAGCACAGGAAGTAATTTCTTTGACACTGGCCATAGCAACATTTTTCTAGACATGTCTCCTCAGACAAGGGAAATAAAAGCAAAAATAAACTACTGGTACTACAAAATAAAAAGCTTCTGCACAGCAAAGGAAACAATCAACAAAACTAAACGGCAATCTATTTGAGAAGATTGAATGAGAAGATATTTGCACATGACATATCCGATAAAGGATTAGTATCCCAAGTATATAAAGAACTGACACAACTCAACATCCCAAAAACAAATAATCCAATTAAAAAATGAGTAGAAGAAATGAATAGACATTTCTCCAAAGAAGACATACAGATGGGAAACTGACACATGAAAAGATGCTCAACATCATACATCACCAGGGAAATGCAAATCAAAACTACAATTAAAAAAAAAACAAACCCTAAAAAAAAAAAACCTACAGTGAGATTATCACCTCACACCTGTCAGAATGACTAAAATAAAAACACAAGAAAGAACAAATGTTGGCAAGGATGTAGAGAAAGGGGGTGCCTGGGTGGCTCAGTGGGTTAAGCCTCTGCCTTAAGCTCAGGTCATGATCTCAGGGTCCTGGGATTGAGCCCCGCATTGAGCTCTCTGCTCGGCGGGGAGCCTGCTTCCTCTTCTCTCTCTGCCTGTCTCTCCGTCTACTTGTGATCTCCCCCTCTCTCTCTGTGTCAAAGAAATAAAATCTTAAAAAAAAAAAAAAAAAAAAAAGGATGTGGAGAAAGGAACCCTGTTGGTGGGAACACAAAACTGTACAACCACTGTGGAAACAGTATGGAAGTTCACCAAAAAGTTAAAAATATAACTACCTGGCCATCCAGGAATCGCAATACTGAATATTTACCATAATACAAAAACACTAATTCAAAGGGATACATGTACCCTTATGTTTACTGCATTATTTCCAATAGCGAAATTATGGAAGGAGCCCAAGTATCCATCAACAGATAAATATAAATATATAAGACAAATATATATATACACTATACACACATACACACACACACATATATACATACAGTGGAGTATTTATTCAGCCATAAAAAATAATGAAGTCTTCCATTTGCAACAACATGGATGGAGCTAGAGAGTATAATGCCAAGCAAAATAAATCAGAGAAATATAAATACCATACGATTTCACTTACATTAGCAATTTAAGAAAGCTAATGAGCAAAGGTAAAAAAAAAAAAGAGACACAAAACAAGAAACAGACTTTTAAAAAAAATTAACATATAATGTATTTTTATCAGAGGTACAGGTCTGTGAATCATCATTCTTACACATTTCATAGCACTCACCATAGCACATACCCTCCCCAATGTCCATCACCCAATCACCCAGCCACCGTATTCCTTCCCACCCCTCAGCAGCCCTCAGTTTGTTTCCCGAGATTAAGAGTCTCTTATGGTTTGTTTCCCTCCCTTCCCCCCACGAACCCCTGCCCTGACTCTCAAATCCTCATATCAGAGAGATCATATGATAATTGTCTTTCTCTGATTGACTTATTTCGCTCAGCATAATACCCTCTAGTTCCATCCACATTATTACAAATGGCAAGATTTTGGGTTTTTTATGGCTGCATAATATTCCATTGTATATATATACCACATCTTTATCCATTCATCTGTTGATGGACATCTAGGCTCTTTCCTTAGTTTGGCTATTGTGGACATCACTGCTATAAACATTTGGGTGCACGTGCCCCTTTGGATGACTACATTTGTATCTTTAGGGTAAATACCCAGTAGTGCGATTGCTGGGTTGTAGGGTAGCTCTATTTTCAACTCTTTGAGGAAGCTCCATACTGTTTTCTAGAGTAGCTGCACCAGCTTGTATTCCCACCAACAATACAGGAGGGTTTCCCTTTCTCCACACCCTCACCAACACCTGTTGTTTCCTGACTGGTTAATTTTAGCCATTCTGACTGGTGTGAGGTGGTATTTCACTGTGCACCTGAAACTAATAGAATACTGTATGCTACCAATATTGGAATTAAAACAAAAAACATCTTTAAAAAGTACATATATGTGTATACAGACAAGTACTGTGTGATTATACTTATGTAAAGTATAAAGTACTTAGAGCAGTCAAAATCACAGAGAAAGAAAGTAGAGTGGTTGTTGCCAGGGGTTGGGTGAGGATAGGGGACGGGAATGAGGAATTATTAACAGGTACTGAGTTTCAGTTTTATAAGATGAAAAAGAGTTATGAATATGGGTGGTAGTGGTTGTACAACATTATAGAAGTACTTAATACCACTAAAGTATATATTTAAAAATGGCTAAAATTTTAACTTCTGTGTGTATTTTAACATGATAAAATTTAATAAAGTAGGGGATGAGCCAAAAAAAAAAGTTGTATGAAAAAGTGAGCAAGAATATCCATACAAATTCTGGAAACATAAAGTAAGGAATGGCCTCACTCAATTATTAAAAAAAAAGTTATAAAGTTAAAATTAGGGGATCCCAGGTGGCTTAAAAATGTTATAACAATTAAAATATTATACACTATAAATGAAAAGGCATAGTTTGACAGAGAAAAACAAGTCTTAGGATAGATTCAAATCCTTATGGATTTATTTCTTTTTTTAAAGATTTTATTCATTTATCTATTTATTTATTTGAGAGAGAGAGAGCGAGCGTGCACACACACAATTAGGGCAGAGGGAGAGGGACAAGTAGACTCCCAGTTGAGCCGAGAGCCCCATACAGGGCTCAATCCCAGGACCATGAGATCATGACCTGAGCTGAAGGCAGCCGCTTAAACTGAGCCACCCAGGCGCCCCTATTTCTCTCTCTCCCTTTTCTTAAAGATTTATTTTTTTAATTAGAGAGAGCATGCACGCACATGTGAGCAAGTCCAAGGGGGAGTAGGAGGAGTAGAATGGCAGGGAGAGGAAGGGGGAAAGAATCTCAAGCAGACCCAGTGCTGAGTGTGGAACCTAATGCAGAGCTCGATGTCACAACCCTGAGCACATGGGGTAGTGATATGGAATGACCTCCAATGTAAAGTATTCACAGTGAAAAGGGCCAAGTTATAGAGAAGTATGTGTGGCATACTAGCATTTTTGGAAAAAGACAAGCTCTGAGGCAATGGGACTGGCAGGCTATACAGAATGGAAAGAACACATTCCTTTGATTACAGTATTAAGTAATAGTAGGATGACTACTTATACTCTTTACACATTTTGTATTTTATACCTTGAACACAAACTACCTATTTAATACACTAACTTTTAAAAATTCTGTATTTACCTTCAAAGAAACAAAGCTTCCACTTTCATAAGTAGAAATAATCATCTGTACCATAGAGAAACAAAGTATGGTTTTCATAATATTTTAGATAGAATCCTCCCTTAGGGAGCTTGAAAAGGCATAATTATTATATTGTAATCAAATACTGTATAAAGGAAAGTCTTTTTTTACAACAGGACAGAGAACAACTAAACAAGACCAAATTCACTAAATTTGACACTCAATCCAAATTAGCTAGCTAGATCTGGGATTCCTAGGTAAAATTAGAGAACAGTTTCTTAAAAGCCAGAAGATGGCGATATTACCTCATTAAAGTCTCACTTGGTAAGGTATCTGTCTCTGACCTTAGTTATTAACAAACCTGATTTTCCTCCTTAGGTCTCTCTCCTTGCCTTCCTGCATTCCCTCCTCTATTTACCTATGCTTCTACTCTTCACCCATGATATGAAACTGAAATAAACAATGGAAAAGGAAAAGAAATTCCTGAATTTATAACAACACTTTTTTAAGTGCATATAACAGAACTGAAATTATAAGGTTTTTGTTTGTCTTTAATTTTTTTTTAAAGATTTTATTTATTTATTTGAGAGAGATCACAAGTAGTCAGAGCAGCAGGCAGAGAGAGAGGGGAAAGCAGGCTCCCTACTGCGCAGAGAGCCTGATGCCCGGCTCCATCCCAGGACGCTGAGATCATGACCCGAGCCAAAGGCAGACTTAACTCACTGAGCCACCCAGGTGCCCCTATTATAAGGTTTTTATGGTTAATTATGAACACAGGATTATTTCCGTTTTCTTCTGAAACTACACTAAAATGACGCTAAAGAACTAAAAAAGGACAAACCCATCAAAAAAACCTTTATTTATATATATAATGAAAGGAGACCATAGTTGATGAAAGACATAAATAAAGCTTCTTGAAGCTAGCTAGAGGACCACTGAATAGTAACTGGCTTGGTAAAACAGACAAGCCAAACCTGTTTGTGTGAGGGTCGGTAGAGGTATAAAACCAGTAAGAAGCACAACAGAAATGCTCAAGAATTGGAGACATCTGAAGGTAAGAGTCTGGCTTGGGGCTGAAAACAGGAATACTGGTCAGAAGTTTGAATAAGAAATACTCAGAAATCCTACTATGTAGCCAAGAAATTTCTTCTCCTGCCCCCTAGCAAGAGACAAGTGTTTATATTCTTTTTTTTTTAAGATTTTTAATTTATTTATTTGAAAGAGAGAGAGAGATCACAAATAGGCAGGGAGGTAGGCAGAAGAGAGGAGGAAGCAGGGATGCGGAGCTCGATCCCAGGACCCTGGGATCATGACCTGAGCTGAAGGCAGAGGCTTTAACCCACTGAACCATCCAAGCGCCCCGAGACAAGTGTTTATATTCTTAACACTAAATCAGACAGGATGGAGAAAGCAGGTACACACAAGGTTGTGTGTCATATCCTAACACAAAGAGGCTAAATGAAGATTTACATACTGAACCGTGGACCCAGCTCTGTCCTCCAAATCAGCTTCAGAACACAGGCCAATCAAGCACACTCCTCCATGGGGAATCTGACCCAAGAGAAAAGACCTGCAATCATTCAATCACGCTGTGTTAAGATTTGCAGTAAACAACTCCCCATAGAGTTTTTTACTCAGTTTTTTTTACTGCCTCACTCTTTAATCTGAACAGATGGCCAAAGTTTACTGAACATTGAGAAAAGCTTTGAATGTGCAATGAAGAGATCAAATTAACAAAACAACAGTAGAACAAATTAATAAAGTGTGAAAGGAAAAAGGGGAAAAGTAAAAGAAGGTAGGGCAGAGAGGGAGAGAGAAAAAAAACAAAAAAAAGGCAGGTAGGGCAGCGTCTGGGTGGCTCAGTGAAGTGCCTGCCTTTGCCTCAGGTCATGATTTCAGGGTCCTAGGATCCCTCCTGCACGCAGCTCCTCTGCAGGAAGCCTCCTTCTCCCTTTCTCTCTGTGTGTTCCTTCATGCTCACTCTTCTCCAATAAATAAATATTTTTTAATTTTTATTTTTTAAACTTTTGAAAAATATTTTATTTATTTGACAGAAAGAGCGCGCACAAGAACAAGCAGGGGAGTGTCAGGCAGAGGGAGAGAGAGAAGCAGGCTCCCCACCCCCAACCTGGGGCTCAATTCCGGAACCCTGGGATCGTGACCTGAGCAGAAGGCAGACGATTAACTGACTGAGCCACCCAGAACCACTCCCCCCTTTTTTTAAAGATAGGACGGAAACCTTCCACAACACAAAGTAGAGCAAAAAGTTAAAAATTAGAACACCAATCCAGAATGCCCAACTACAAAAGAATTACAGAAAAGGAAAAAAGGAAAGAAACTATACAAAAGTATGACATTTCTGTTTCTAGCAACACAGTGAAATAAATGATCTGTAAACTTTATCTTAACAAAATATCTAGAAATGGAGAAATTAAATATTCTCTCAAACACTGAGCTCACAAAAAACCAAAGCTTTCAGCCGCTATGGAGGAATTTTTCAACATCAACCAAAACTCAGCTTTTAATGGCTCTACAGTGACAACAGACAAGGCCTTGGGAACTGCATGAAGTTAAGAGTTGGAACTGAGGCTCCCCACCCCCTTTCACACATTGTCAGTGAAAGGATGGACTAGGGAGAGGGGAAAATCAACCAACATTTAAGAAAAGACAAGAAAATGTCTCCCTCTAGCTCTGGACTCTAGGAATCAGGAGAATAAAAAGATTTAAAAAGACTCAGATTCAGATATGACAATGACCTCCAATTAAAAACAAAACAAAACAAAAACCATTCACCTAGACTCCACAAAACATTAAAAAGAAAGAGATCTTAAGAGCAGGCAGATAATCATATCAAAAGTATAAGCAGAAAAAAGCAATAGGGTTTAAGGAAAAATTTTTAATTTCATGCATCAAAAAAAAACATTATCTGCAAAGTAAAATGGCCACCCCCAGGATGGGAGAAAATATCTGTAAATCGTATATTTAAGGGATCAAAACCCAAAATATATGGAGAACACCTAAAACTCAACAACTAAAAAACAACCTGATTCAAAAATGAACAAAGGACTTGTATAGACCTCCAAAGAAGATACACAAATTGTTAAGCACATGAAAAGACACTAAACATCACTAATCATTAAAGAAATGCAAAATAAAACCAAGGTGAGGTACCACCTCACACCCATTAGGGTGACCACTTAAAAAAAAAAAAAGGAAACAACACAAAGTATTGTGAGGATGTAAAAAAAAAAAAAACCAAAACAAAACTGGAACTCTTCTGCACTACCGGTGGGAATACAAAATGGTCTCTGGAAAACAGCATGGAAGTTCCTCAAAAAAGCAGAAGTAGGATATGATCCAGCAATCCCACTTCTGGGTATACACTCAAAAAAAACTGAAGGCAGGGTCTCACAAAGATATTTGCATACCCATGCTCACAGTAGCATTCAAAGTAGCTAAAATTTGGAAGTAACCCAAGTGTCCATCAAAAGATAAATGGTCAAGCAAATTGTGGCAGATCGCTATGATGGAATATTATTCAGCCTTTAAAAAGAAGGAAATTCTGTCACGTGCTACAACATGTATGAACCTTGAAGACACTACACCAAGTGAAATAAGCCAGTCACAAAAGACATACACTGTATGGTTCTACTTACAGGACTTACATGACTATTAAAAGTAGTCAAAATCAAAAAAGTAGAATAGAGGTTGTCGGGGGTGGAGGGGAGGGGAGAATGGGGAGATACCGTTTAATGAGAAAAGAGTTTCAGTTTTTCAAGATGAACAGAGTTCTGGAGATGGTGGTGATTGTAGCACAACAGTATGAATGTACTTAACACTGAACTAATTGTACACTTAAAAATTGCTAAGATCAGGGGCATCTGGATGGCTCAGTGGGTTAAAGCCTCTGCCTTCAGCTCACGTCATGATCTCGGGGTCCTAGGGTTGAGCACTGAGTCCGGCTGGCTCTTGCTCTCTCCTTGGCAGGGAGCCTGCTTCCCTTCCTCTCTCTCTGCCTGCCTCTCTGCCTACTTGTGATCTCTGTCAAATGAATAAATAAAATCTTTAGAAAAAAAATGGCTAAGATCATAAACTTTATGTTATGTATACTTGACCACAATTTTTAAAAAAACTGGAGAAAAATCAGAGAAAAACAAAAGAATGACAACTAGACTGCAGAGGACTTCTAGACAACATTAAAGGCAAAAGCACTGTGAAGTAAATTTTTAAGGTGCCAAGTAAGGGAAAATAATAGCAAGCTAGAATTTTAAACTATTTTTCAAAATAAGGGTGAAATAAACACATCTTCAATGGGTTTACCTTTGTAGACATTCAATAAAGAGACATCCAAAAAATATAATTCAGGAAAATGGAAACTAAACTGAAAATGCAAAAAGAAAGAGGAACAAAAGAATAAAAAAGAAATGAGTATATATAAATGAACATCATCTGTACAGTAGGTATACGGAATAATTTTAAAAAATGAAAAATGGGGGTACGGGAAACAGGAGGAAATACAGCCTGGACAAAAATACTCTAAGGGAGAAGCTTGATCAGAATTAAAGAATTCTATGGGCCTGGTGTTATTTAGGAAATATTGGGTTAAGTTAAATATACTCCCTATACATAAATATATATATATATAAAAATATAAAGACAACCACTGAAAGTATAAAACAATCATCAAAAGCACACAGGAAAGAAGAACAGAAGCAGCACAGAAAGAGGGGCACCTGGGTGACTCAGTCAGATGGGTGTCCCAACTCTTTGTTTCAGCTAAGGTCATGTTCTTGAGGTTGTGGGGTTGAGCCCCGCATGGTTCTCAAAGTTCAGTAAAGAGTCTGCTTGAGATTCTCCCTCTCCCTCTGCTCCTCCCCCACCTCTAAAAAGAAATAAATCTAAAAACAAGCAGTACTGAAAAAGCAGTATACAGATAGTAAAAATAAATGCAAATTCATAAATAAACTCATTAGTTAAAAGACTTGACACATCAGGCCTAAAATAAACAACAAAATCCAACTGTTCTTTGCAAGAGACATATCAAAAACATACCTTCAGAGAAAGTAATAGAACAAAATCAGAAAGACAATGTGACTCTATAAATAGACAAATGGTCTGTATAAGAGCATTACAGAGGATAAAGAGGGTATGATTAAAGGTTCTTTTCAGCAGGAAGACAAATATTCTAAATTTGAAAGTATTTTATAACACAGTCTACAAATGTTAAGGTAAAAAAATGACAAACGTACAAGTAGAAACTGAGAAACCTACAATTATACAAGAAGATTTTAACACATATTTCTTAGCAATGATGAGCCAAATAGACAAAAAAGAAAAGTCAGTAAAGGTATATAAAATTTCATCAACAAATTAGTAAGTTTGATCTAAGATACATATATGGAAACCTGTCCCTCCAATTAAAGAATACACGTTTTTTCCAAAGAATTCTCTTCTAAACGCGTTGTTTGATTAGGTGAGCATAACCTTTACACCAAAACCAGGCAAGAACAGAACTAATGTTAAATTACAGTTGAATTTAACTTATGTATAGCAGCAGCAACAACAACAACAACAACAATACAAAAACAAAAATCAGTAAGTAGTAGGATTATAATGGTAGAGACAACTCAATAGCAAAGATGAAGTACTTAAGAACAGATAATAAGAGATGTAAAAAACTTATACAAGTTTTAGGTATGAACTGAAAACATCTGTCTACACAAAGCCTGTAAATGAATGGTCATAACAGCATAATTTTAATTATTCACACAGAAAGTGTGAATAAACCCAAATGTCCACCAACTGATGAATGGATAAACACAATGTGGTACAGTTACACAACGGAGTTATTATTTGGCAAAAAAAGGCGATGGAGTACTAATACATGTTACAGCAAGTAAAAACCTACAAAATACTATGCTAGGTACAAGAAGCCAGTCACAAAAGGTCACATGTTGTATGATTCAATCTATAGGAAATATTCAGAGTAGGAAAATCTATAGAAACATAAAGTAGATATGTTGTCAAGGGCAGGAGAGAGAAGGGGATGGGGAGTACTGTTAATGGATACATCATTTTTTCTTGGGGTGATGAAAATGTTTTGGAATTAGGTAGTGGTGATTGTTGCACATATCTGAAATATATGAAAGATGGCTGAATTATACAGTTTAAAAGGTGAATTTCTTTTTGTGAATTATCTCTCTCAATAAAGCTCTTTAAAAAAAAAAAAACCTATTTGAGGAAATTTTTAAAAACTCCTAAAAGACAGTAAAGACATGAACAATGGAAAGATATATCCTGTTCTTGGGTAAGACAACTGCACATTATAAAGATATAAATTCTCCTTAACTTTATACATTCAATGTAATCCCCCCAAAATACTAACAAACCATTTTATGAGGTGAGACAAGTTGATATTAAAGTTGGTATAGAGGGGCACCTGGCTGACTCAATCAGTAGAGTATGTGACTTTAGACCTCAGGGTCTTAAGTTCAAGCTCCACAGTGGATATGGAGCCTGCTTAAAAAAAAAACAAACAGGGCACCTGGGTGGCTCAGTGGGATGAGCCTCTGCCTTTGGCTCAGGTCCCGATCTCAGGGTCCTGGGATCAAGCCCGTATCTGGCTCTCTGCTCAGCAGGGAGCCTGCTTCTCCCTCTCCTTCTGCCTACCTCTCTGCCTACTTGAAATCTCTGTATGTCAAATAAATAAAATCTTTTTAAAAAAAAACTACACACTTTTCCCTCTTCCCTGCCTTTTGGACGTGCGGGCCTTTGCCACGTCGGACGCGGAGAGCCTTATTTTTTTAAGTAAGAATTGACAATAAAATTCCAGTTCTAAAAAAAACAAAAAAAAAAACAAAAAAAAACTACACAAAATAAAGTTGGTATGGAAAACATTCAAGAATAACCAAGAAAGTACCAAAAAAATATGGAAACAGACTTACCAGACATTAAAAAAAACTATATAGCTTCTGTAATTAAAATATTGTGGTACAGATGCACGAATGACTACGAATAGACTAATAGACTAACAGGTCAGTGACACAATATAGGAAGTCCAGAATTAGACCCAAATATATATGAAAATATTGTATCTGACAAAGGTGGCATCTCTAATCACTGAATAAAGGTGGACTTTTTTCCCAGATGACTTTTAAGATTGTGGTAAAATACATACAACATAAAATTTACTATCTTTTGTTTTCTTTTTTTTAAGTAGGCTCCACACCCAACCTAGGCTCACCCCAAAACCAACAGTTGCATGCTTGGGGTGCCTGGGTGGCTCTATCAGCTGAGCATCCAACTCCTGATCTTGGCTCAGGTCTTGATCTCAGGGTTGTGCATTCAAGTCCCATGCTAAGCTTCACACCAGGTGTGGAGACTACTTAAAAAGTTGCATGCTGGGACACCTGGGTGGCTCAGTTGGTTAAGCGGCTGCCTTCGGCTCAGGTCATGATCCCAGCGTCCTGGAATCGAGTCCCACATCGGGCTCTTTGCTCCGCAGGGAGCCTGCTTCTCCCTCTCCCTCTGCCTCTGCCTGTGCTCGCTCTCTCTCTCTGACATATAAATAAATTTAAAAAAAAATTAAAAAAAAAAAAAAGTTGCATGCTCTACAAATTGAGCTAGTAAGGTACACCTAAAACTCAGTATCTTAACCATTTTTTAGTGTAGAGTTTAATAGCATCAAGTACATTCACATTTCATGTAACTCATCTCCAGAACTCCTGTCATCTTGAAAAACAAATTCCATAACCATTAAACAGTTACTGCACATATTCCCATCCCCCAGCTCCTGACAACCACCATTCTACTGTCTCAATGATTCTGACTACTTTAAGTAGAATATAAGTAGAATCATACAGTATTTATCTGTTTGAAACTGGCTTATTTCACTTAGCATTATGTCCTCAGGATTCATCCATGTTATGGTATGTGTCAGAACTTTCTTCCTCTTTTAAGTCGGAATAATATTTCTTTGTATGTATATGTCACACTTTGCTTATCCATTCATCTGTTGATGGTCACATGGGTTGCTTCCACCTTCTGTAAACATGGGTACACAAATACCTCAAGACTCTACTTCTTTTATAAGATTTTATTTGAGAGAAAGAGTCTGTGTACATGTATGTAGCAGAGGGAGGGACAGAGGGAGAGAAAATCTCAAGCGGACTCTGTGCTGCGTGCAGAGCGTGATGCAGGGCGTGGGGGCTCAATCTCATGACCCTAAGATCATGACTGAACCAAAACCAAAGGTCAGATCTTAACTGAGCCACCCAGGCACCCCAAAACTCCACTTTTTTAAAGTATATACCCAGAAGTGGAATTGCTGAAATATATGGTAATTCCATTCTTAATTTTCTGAGGAACTTCCAAACGGTTCTCCATGGTAGCTGCTGTTCCATTTCATGTTCCCACCAACACAATGTACAAGGGTTCCAATTTCTCCACATTCTCACCAACACTATTTTTTTTCTCTCTTTTTTTAATAGGTGCCATCCTAAAAAATGTGAGGTGATTATCTCTTGTGATTTTGATTTGCATTTTCCTAGTAATTAGTGCTTTTGAAGATGTTTTCATATGCTGGTTTGCCATTTGTATATCTTTTTGGAGAAATGTCTATTGATGTCCTTTTCCATTTTTCAATCAGGTTGGTTAGTTGTTTTTTGGAAGAATTTCTTTATATATTCTAGAATTAACTCCTTAAGAGATATATGATTTACAAATCTTCTCCCATTCCACAGGTTGTCTTTTCACTATGCTGATGGTGTCTTTTGATGCAGAGAAGTTTTAAATTCTGATGTAGTCCAATTTACCTATTTTTAATTTTGGAACTTGTGCTTTTGGTATCAGGTTCAAGAAATCTTTTTTTTTTTAATATTTATTTATTTATTTATTTGAGAGAGAGAGCAGGAGGGGCAGAGAGAGAGAGGGAGAAAGAAATCTCAAGCTGACTCCACACTGAGTGCAGAGCCCCATGTGGGGCTCAATCTCAAAACCCTGAGATCATGACCTGAACCAAAATCAAAGAATTGACACTTAAACAAGTACCAGCTTGGTGCCCTGGTCCAAGAAATCTTTGCCAAATCCAATGTCATGAAGTTTCTTCCCTACCTTTTCTTCTAAGAGTTGTGTAGTTTTACTCTTAAATTTAGGTCTTTGGTTCATTTTGAGTTAATTTTTGTGTATTGTATAAAGAAAGGTCCACATTCATTCATTTTCACGTGGATATCCAGTTTCCCCAACATCATTTGTTGAAAAGGCTGCCACTTCCCCATTAAAGGGTCTTGACACCCTTGTTGAAAATCAACTGCCCATATATGCAAGGGTTTACTCTGGACCATTATATTCTATTGATTAACTGTCTGATTACTGAAGCTTTGCAATAAGTACTGAAACTGAGAAGGGTGAGTCCTCTAGTTCTGTTCTCTTCCAAGATTGTTTTGGCTATTTAGAGTCCCTTGAGATTCCATATGAATTTGAGGATGGATTTTTCTATTACCATAAAAAACATCACTGGGATTTTGATAAGGATTGGATTGAATCTGTACATCATTTTGTGTCTTTTAACAATATTAAGTTTTCCAATCCATGGCCAGGTTGTCCATCTGTGTCTTCTTTAATTTCTTTCAGCAATGTTTTGTACCTTTCAGTGTACTAGTGTACCAAGTATCTCGTTCTTTTTCATGCTATCCTAAATGGAATTTTCTGTTTCCTTTTAAATTGTTCACTGTGTTAGTGTACAGAAATGCAACTGACTTTTGTGTTGATTTTTTATCCTGCAACTCTGCTGAACTTATCAGTATTGGTTTTTTTTTTTTTTTAAGATTTTATTTATTTGTCAGAGAGAGAGAGAGCGAGCACAGGCAGACAGAGTGGCAGGCAGAGGCAGAGGGAGAAGCAGGCTCTCTGTCGATCAAGGAGCCCGATGTGGGACTCGATCCCAGGACGCCGGGATCATGACCTGAGCCAAAGGCAGCTGCTTAACCAACTGAGCCACCCAGGTGTCCCTGAACTTATCAGTTTTAACAAGCTTTTGTATGCAAAATCTTTAGCTAGAAATTCCAGTACTATGTTAAACAGAAGTGGTAAATGCAGACATCCCTGTCTTATTCCTGAACTTAAAAGAAAAGCTTTAATTTAAGATTTATCTGAAAGAGAGAGAGAAACAGAGACAGAGGTCACACATGCTGCACAGGCGGAGGGGCAGAGGAAAAGAATCCTAGGCAGACTTCCTGCCTAGCATAGAGCCCAATGTAGGGCTCAATTCCATGACCCCGAGATCACAACCCAAGCCGAAATCAAGATTATGACGTCCAACTGACTGAGCCACCAGGTGCCTCTAGAAGAAAAACTTTTAGTCTTTCACCACAGAGTATGATGTTAGCTGTGGGCTTTCCATATATGGCCTTTATTATGTTGAGGTAGCTTTGTTCTGTTCTTAGTTTGTCGAGTGTTTTTGTCATAAAAGAGTGTTGGATTCCCTCAAATGCTTTTCTGTACCAGTTAAAAAGATGAACTTTTTAATAAAAAGTGCTAGGTAGCCATTTTGAAAAAGATAAAATTAGAGCCATATCTCACTCCATACACAAGAATAAATTCCTAAGGATTAAAGATCTGGATGTAAACAAATGAAGCCAGGCATCCATCAACTTAACCAAGTGGCCAAGTAAACATCACTAATGATAAAATATATTGACATGATGAACCCTTTGATATGATGTTCTGTGAAAGAAAGACACATTATTCTTTGTGGTATTTTTACCAAAAATGCGTAACTGCACTTCTGGGAGACAACAATGGACAAACCCAAATAGAGGACATTCTGAAAAATACATAATCAGTACTCTTCAAAAGTGTCAAAGTCATGCAACAAAGAAAAACTGAAGACTGTTATGCAAAAGAGAAGACTAAATAGAAACAATAATTAAATGCAATGTGGGGGGCAACTCTCTTGGGTTCCCTCCCTCTTCGGGAGCTTTGTACTATCATTCAATAAACTTTGTACTGTGGCTCAATAAAAAATAACAAAAAATGCAATATGGGAACCTACACAGGATCTTGGACCAGGAAATGTCATTAGTGAAAAAACTGATGAAATTCAAATATGATCTGTAGTTTAGCTAACAATATCATACCAATGTTAGTTTCTTGCTCTTAATAATTATACTACAATTATATTAAAATGTTAACATTAGGGGAAATGGGCTGAGAGATATAATTAAACTCTCTGTACAACTACAACTTTCCTATAGTTCTAAAATTAATTCAAAATAAAAAGTTTTTTTAAAGAAACAGAGCAATAATTATACCATTAAGAGTGGTAACCATCAAAAGGACTAAAAAAGTAGATGTGGTTATGGTTATTTACCAATCCATGCTCTTAGAAGTTAGGGTAGTTCTCTAGAAGCATTCATGACTGCAAAGGGATTCTAGGGTGCTGGCAATGGTCTGTTTCTGGATCTAGGGTGCTGGTTACACAGCTGTTATTTAGTTAGTGAAAATCTGTGGAATTTTAAAAATCTACCACTTTTCAATAAAAAAATGCAGTTTAAAAAAAAACATGAGGGACGCCTGGGTGGCTCAGTTGGTTAAGCGGCTGCCTTCGGCTCAGGTCATGATCCCAGCGTCCTGGGATCGAGTCCCACATCGGGCTCCTTGCTCGGCAGGGAGCCTGTTTCTCCCTCTGCCTCTGCCTGCCATGCTGTCTGCCTGTGCTCGCTTGCTCTCTCTCCCTCTCTCTCTGACAAATAAATAAATAAAATCTTTAAAAAAAAACAAAACAAAAAAAAAAAACAAAAAAAAAACATGAGTTTAACTCTGGAGAATGGGACTAAAAATATGGAGAGTCTTTCTCTTAGAAAATTTTAAAATTGGGGCACCTGGGTGGCTCAGTCATTAGGCGGCTGCCTTCAGCTCAGATCATGATCCCAGGGTCCTGGGATCGAGCCCCCCACTGGACTCTCTCCCCATTCTGCCGCAAGCCTGCTTCTCTCTCTCTCACTCCCCCTGCTTGTGTTCCCTCTCTTGCTCTTTCTCTCTCTGTCACATAAATAAGTAAAATCTTAAAAAAAAAAAAAAGAAAAAAGAAAAATTTTAAATTGATAACAGCCAAATATTAATACAAGAAGCCAAAAAGACAAACCTGCAACCCTAAGCCCAGAAAAATCCAGAAAGCACAACTGGCCTACTTTATTTCCTTATCCTTACCCACCTGATCTCCTGGAGCACACTCTTAAGACAAAGAATAGATAAAATAGGAAGCGTCTTAATGGGGAATATTGGATACAGTAAGATTCACACACAGTAACCACTAGAAAATGTAAACTGTGAGAACTTCCAATCCTGGACATAAAAATAATACCAAACACAGACTGGTTACTTAAAATAGATGTAGATTAACTACATAAAATTCATCAAAACTGCTTTAGCCACAACACAAAAAACTGCTTCATCTTCTGCCTATTGTTCTAGGAAGCCTAATAAATAACTAGATGATGGGCTGAGGATTATTATTCTACCCTTGAGGTAGTTAAGAAGATAAAAAAATAATCAGAGAAAGTTTACGTAAAAGTAAATCAAATTAATGTAATAGTTTTCTGTTTTCTTTGAAGGCCAATCTGAGTCAAACTGTTTCTTTCCAGAGTGAAATACTGGAGTGAATTTTACAGAAACAGGAATAAGTACTAAATAAGTCAGAGAGTTTCAGTATTAAGATACACTGATAGCCAGTCTGAGTTCCCTTCAGCAGTTTGTCCGAATGCTTCAACATATGCCTATAGTTAAAGGTGAAGAGGGAAAAAAAAAATCATTCTGTGCTAAATATTCTACTTTGATGAAGATATGCACATCAATCTTATTTTTAAATACACTTATTTTCTTGTTACCTATTCAATTTCCCAGACATAAACTGAACTGGCCACTGCATGTGTGACTGTGAATTATATCATACTCCTGCTCTGTGACTAACAATA
The DNA here is from genome assembly GCA_004024625.1 of Mellivora capensis. Taxonomy (NCBI): domain Eukaryota; kingdom Metazoa; phylum Chordata; class Mammalia; order Carnivora; family Mustelidae; genus Mellivora; species Mellivora capensis. The sequence goes on from PISX010007167.1 coordinate 28,143, forward strand.
AACACTGCCACTGTTATCTGCAATTATATATATATATTTTTTTTAATTTATTCATTTGTCAGAGAGAGAGGGGGAGAGAGAGAGAGAGGGAGCACAGGCAGACAGAGTGGCAGGCAGAGGCAGAGGGAGAAGCAGGCTCCCTGCCGAGCAAGGAGCCCGATGTGGGACTCGATCCCAGGACGCTGGGATCATGACCTGAGCCGAAGGCAGCCGCTCAACCAACTGAGCCACCCAGGCGTCCCTGCAATTATATTTTTATTCTTCTTACTTTCTGGAAACACTTTTAGCCTTTTTCTCTTCTCTCATCCCAACATCAAGACTTTACATCATTTCATTAAATCCATTTTTCTTTTAGCCTACATATATTTAATTTTTGAACAATTCAAATGGACATGTGACACATAATACAGACCTTACAATAACATAGAATTATTCATGTAACAAAGAAGTTAGGTTAATGCCTTATCTAAGTATGTACTTATTTTTATTTGCAGCAAACCCGTCAGTATAATAGATTCCACACAGTTCATAATCATGATTTAACCAATTAATTGAAATACAGCTGAAGGTAAGATAGCACATACATTACATAGAAACTGTCCATTTTTTAAATTAGTAAACAGTGATGCAATGAAAGGATGATCAGTCAAAAACAATGGCTAATTTTCAAGTTACTCACTCACTTATATTTGGATGAATTCACAACACTCTAGAAAAAAACAGAAACTCTACTGGAAAGACCAATGAGGAAGAAGCTATAAAGACTGTTGGGTTCTAAGATGAATGTTAAAGTCCTAGGACAGTATTTTAGTAAGGCAATATAGTGAACTAACTAGCACTAGAGTCATACAGAGTCATGTTTCAGCCCTAGCTCTGCCATTACTGCTTCTCTGATCCCAGTAAAGTAACTTGTGTCCTTACCTGTAAAATGAAAGGCATTAAACGTATGTCCTACACTTTGGGGGAGAATTAAGTGAGATCCTTATCACATAGTAGGTGTTGGGTAAAGTAATCCATTATAAATTCATAATGAATACAAAATATTCAGACCGTGGATCTTTATCGTCTTACTTAATCCTAGAAAATATATTGCAATCTTTTACATTTTGCAGATTATGGAGGAATGGCCTTATAAACAGGATTTCATTTTTTTCAATGAGCTGCTTATATCAATAAGCTCTCTTATTTTCTTTACTAGATCTCTCTTACATCTCTCTTGGAATTTCTTTGTTATGAAGAAGAAGTGTTTTGTTTGTAGTGACCCCTTCCTAAAAAGTCATTTACTTAATATTAATTTCACATGTCTTTGCTTAGCATTTCAGTTTCTTGAAACTTATCACTTATGCCAAGAGTAAACTCAATTATTTTTAACTCTTTCCCAACTTCAACTCGTCTACAAAACTAGCAACTCAAAACAGATCTTCCTCAGAACTGTAGTATCTAACAGTCCTGATTATCCCAAGATTACCACTGGATCTGATACAATAACAATAAAAGAAAATAATTCGATTCAGGAAGAGAGAATACTATAGTAGCTATTTTTACAACAACTGTGATATAGTATGTCTGGGATAGTATGAATTTAATGGCAAGTTTAGTCAGAATGTTAACATTAGTAAATATTTTACTGCTTTTCATAATGATCTTGTTTTTCACGCTGATTTTCAGTTTATGTTTCTTAAACTGCCTGCACAGGTAACACATTCTGTTGCCTGTAAATATTGATTTGTCCAACTTAAAAATACATAATCATTATGCTTACAACATTTTCTACTTATAAAGATATGATAGCTTAAAAATATTAATTAGTGCTGAATTGGTTATCTGACAGGTTTTCCAAATACTTACTAACCTAAAAGTCACTTTATTGACCACCATTTGTTAGTTGTATGTGTTCTGAGCAAAACTGCTTGTCACCACCACCTTTCTCTCCTTTGAACAGCATTTAGTAAATCCTTATCTTTTATAGGTAGTTTTATATTACCATCACAATTTCAAGGATGCTGTGAAGAAAAACTTAACAAATTGATTTCTAAGTGTCCACTCTCGTGTGAACTATAAAAGAGAAGTTAGTGCCTCCAGTATTTTGGTTTTTTGGTTTTTCTGAAGGCAGCACCTCATTGTATGCTTCAAACGATGGAGCCTCTGAGAAAGTGGGAATAGGTTTACATAACTACTTTTATGTTTTATTTATTGTTAATTTTCACTTTTATTTACCTTTTTATTGAAGTATAGTTGACATAATGTTAGATTAGTTTCAGGTGTATAACATTGTGACCCAAAATCTCTATACGTTACGCTATGCTCACAACTGCAGCTACCATCTGTCACCATACGACACTATTATACTTCCACTGACCATAATGTCTCTGCTGTACCTTCATCCCCATGACTTACTCATTCCATAACTAGAGACCTGTACCTCCCACACCCCCCACTCCCACGCCACCCCCCACCCTGCTTCACAGCTTTTTGCCCAGGCTCCCAGCCCCCTTCTGCTTCTAGTTTCGATTAAACATTTTATGTTGGCAGTTTTGAAATATGTACTATTTTTCCACATTTATAGGTTTGCTATTTTACAATTTGATTTAACTTAACTAGGACTGAATTGGTCCCCTTAACAAACTCATTCTTCAGTAACAACATACTTAGCTCTTTTTTAAAGTAACACAAAATCTGGGGCGCCTGGGTGGCTCAGTGGGTTAAGCCACTGCCTTCGGCTCAGGTCATGATCTCAGGGTCCTGGGATCGAGTCTCGCATCGGGCTCTCTGCTCAGCAGGGAGCCTGCTTCCTCCTCTCTCTCTGCCTACCTCTCTGTCTACTTGTGATCTCTGTCAAATAAATAAATAAAATCTTTAAAAAAAATAAAGTAACGCAAATTCTGCTAAAAATTATGTTTTTGAGTGTTAAAAAAAAGATTTTTCATTCTCCAAATCCTTTCTTCTATTCTTTCTCTGCACTAGCTTTTTTTTTTTTTTTTGAGAGCAAGAGAAAGCTTAAGCAGGGTTGGGGTGGGGGGAGGGGCCGAGGGAGAGAGAGAATCTTAAACAGGCTCCACGCCCAGCAGAGAGAGTGGAGCACAGACTGAACCCGGCACAGGCTGGATATTACAACCCTGAGATCATGACCTGAGTCAAAATCAAGAATGGGACGCTTAACTGACTGAGCCACCCAGGCACCCCTCCCTGCACTTAGAATTTTTGAAGGGCTAAAGTTATGTAATGTTCCTTTGTCAACTTAGTGCCTCACATAGTGCCTATAACATAGTAAGCACTCCATTATCTGTCTACAGAGTGACTCATGCAAAGACCAGCTGGTGGGAGTCACCATCTCTCCATGCTTATCTGACTGATGGTTCCTATTATCCCTAAGAATGAGGAAGTTTAAAGGGGTGAGGTCGTAAGGGGCTTGATTTTAAAAGGACAGTAAACAGAAAAACTAAGGGAGATGAAAGCACTGAAAATTAAAAATCTAATTTAATCATTACAGATTATTCCAATGGGGAAGAAAAGATTTTAAAGAAATCCACACTTTTTTTTTAAAGATTTTATTTATTTATTTGACAGACAAGAGATCACAAGTAGGCAGAGAGGCAGGCAGAGAGAGGGAGGGGGAGAAGCAGGCTCCCTGCTGAGCAGAGAGCCTGATGCAGGGCTCCATCCCAGGACCCTGAGATCATGACCTGAGCTGAAGGCAGAGGCTTTAACCCACTGAGCTACCCAGGCGCCCCAAGAAATTCACACATCTTAAAAACAAAGATGACTCTGGCTGTAACGCTTAAGCATTAAAAACAGAAAAAGATTAGAGGGTAGGTCAACGGGAAGCTATTACTGCAGGCGAGAGAAAAAAGGAGGGAGGCCCAGACTATGTTAACAGTAGGAACAGAGAGACAGATGAGGATTACTTTTTTGCTTTAGGCATCTCTATTAAGAAAATTCTCTCGGATTGCGTGGGGTGAAACAAACACTGGTATTTTGTGCAAAAGGGCATTTTATAAATTTAATCAATGAATTAATGAAAACCAAAGCTCAACATAAATGAGAAGATTAGAGAGAATTCCTAACTGTTCCAAACAAACCTTCAACAAGGTATGCAGCTCCAGATGGAATTTCCACACAGCTGCTGGCAACTGAACTGTTCAGAAACTATGGCATTCAGGAGAGGTTGCCATAAGGCTAAAGACAGAATATGCAGTACTGCTATTCAAAAAAAGGAGCAGGGCACCTGGGTGGCTCAGTCAGTTAAGCATCTGACTCTTCATCTCAGCTCAGGTCTTGATCTCAGGGTCCTAAGTCTGAGACCCGCTTTGGCTCCACACTGGGTGTGGAGCCTACATAAGAAAAAAAAAAGAGAGACAGAAGATTCTGTCAACCTTTTTTTCTTTTAGATTTTATTTATTTATTTGACAGAGCGAGAGGGATCACAAGTAGGCAGAGAGGCAGGCAGAGAGGAGGAAACAGGCTCCCTGCCGAGCACAGAGCCCTATCCCAGGATCCTGAGATCATGACCTGAGAAGAAGACAGAGGCTTAACCCCCTGAGCCACCCAGGAGCCCCTCCTGTCAACCTTCTTGAAGTTTAATGTAACTCTAGCCAGGATTCTAGAATCATTACTGAGTTAAGTCTGTGAACATAGAAAAGGTAGTAACCAACATACGCTACTGTATATTTATACTGTCCAATGTAGTGTTAATTAGGGACATATAATAACAGAAAACTGGCTCTTTTCCTGAAAGTTACTGAACTGATAGGATTTTTTAGTAGTATATAAAATCATCTGGTAGGATTTTTTTTTAAATGAAGTACATAAAGTTATCTGGGTTTTAGGAAGGCAATGGTTAAAGTTTCTTATACATTTCTTGTGAAAAATTGGAAATATTTGAGGTGAATAATGCTAAATTAGTGGGGTTTCTGTCTGAACAACTTGAGCCAAAGAATTGAGTTTTTCTAATCAACCTTAAAAGAGGTCTCTAGGGACTCCTGGGTGGCTCAGTTGGTTAAGCAGCTGCCTTAGGCTCAGGTCATGATCCCAGCGTCCTGGGATCAAGTCCCACATCAGGCTCCTTGCTCGGCAGGGAGCCTGCTTCTCCCTCTCCCTCTGCCTCTGCCTGCCACTCTGTCTGCCTGTGCTCGCGCTCGCGCTCTCTCTGACAAATAAATTTAAAAAAAAAAAAAAAAAAAAGAAGTCTCTAGCAGAGCCAACCTCTGTTCTTAGCCTTGCCTAGTCAACATTTTAGTAAGATATGCATGAAGGCAATGTCAGCATTGTCAAGCATATCAAATCTATGGTTAAATAAATAAGCCCATATTTACCATATGACCAAATCAGTTTTTTTAAAAAAGTCAACAGAATGGAACCAATCTGACAAGATAAAATTTAATATGGATAAATATAAAGTTCTATCCCCCCCCAATTCTATTAAAGAACTGGGAGAACAGACAAACAACTCAAGAATTTTAGTTGACTACAAAATCAGTAATAATGGGTAATGTATACAGCACTTAAATGCCAGGGGCCATTCTAAATGCTTTACATAATATGTTCAATTACAATCCTATGAGACAGGTACTACTATAAACCCCCTTTTAGGAGGGGCCCTGGGTGGCTCAGTTGTTAAGTGTCTGCCTTCAGCTCAGGTATCGGGATCCTGGGACTGAGCGGTGCCCTGGGCTCCCTGCTCTGTGAGCCTGTTTCTCCCTCTCCCTGCAACTCCCCCTGTATGCTCTCTCTCTCTGCCAAATAAATAAATAAAATCTTTTTTAAAATGCAGTAAATTAAAAAAAAATTTTACAGATGAGAAAATTGCAGCCCAAAAAATGTTTACATAATTTACCCAAGGTCACCCAGCTGATAAGCTGTAGAGCTAGGATTTAAACCCAGGCAGGCTAGCTCCAGAATTTGTCTGCCTTAGCCAGGACATTATAATGAATTAACAGGGCAATATGGTTGCCAAAGAAGCAAATCTATTCTTAAAGTACATGTTTTAAAATCAGAGAGGTAACTTATGGTCTTCTCTACTGGTTAATATCTGTGGGTACCACATTTTAAGAAGAGTATGGATGAACTGAAAAAAATGCACATATAAGCGATCAGTAATGGAAAGAGCCTCAAATCAAAACAATAAAATCATTAGAAGAGGTTAAAGATGGAGAATATTTTGTCTAGAGAAGAATTAATGAAATATAATAAGTATCTTAAAATATCTGAAAACCTGCTTATGGAAAAGACAGAACAAGAACTAGTGAGGATGGAAGTTCTGGTTCAGCAAAGAAAATCATATACCCAAACACCGTATGTCCAAATACCTATGCCTCAGAAACTAGATAACTATGAATCTTCTCTCTGTTCCAAGAATTCATAAATCTACTTTTAAATCCATTCATGCCCCACCCCTACAGTAAGATGTCTCAGATCAAAATGGAAAGGATTCAAATATGAAAAGGCAAGTATATATAATATTTTAAATTTATTACAACTTATAATTCTATGACTTAAAAAACTCAACTCTATGCTTTCTAGTTTCTTCTGAGATCCATTATGATACATTTTGCAGTAAGAGTCTAAAATATGATGACAAAGTTAGAAAAAAAGTGAAGTAAAATTTGCCAATTGACGTAAACTGTGAGTAAATTCTTAGATAGTATGGCTTATTATTTAACCTTCAAAAGAAACATACTTAAGTTTAAAAATAAAAATAAGATGCTAGTGTACTATACTACTCAACATCTAGTATAATACCCATATTAAGAATTTCCCTGCTCTGCTTTTAAAACTTCATTTTAAACTCTCCCTTCTTATCCTTTGTTCTGGGTTAACTGTTAAGATTGACAGACAAAGAAACAATGGACTAGAAGTCAGAATACTTAGGTTTTCATTTACTACCTTTACTATGAATTTAATTTTTACTTAGTCTGTCTCCTTACCGTGTTCTAAACCTCTCAAATATCTAAAAGGGCTTTAAAATGCTGTGGTGAATGTAAGATCATGCATTTTTTATAAAACATAAATTATCAACAGCAAGAAAACAAACCCAGTCTTTCTATCATTAAAAAAAAAAAAAGCAAAAGTACATTCACATTTCAATTCCTAATTCTAAAAAACAATCTTTGAATCCTTTAGGGTATCTTTTAGTGTATAATTTTCATCCACAAATGCTTCTCCCATTAAGGATAAACATCTGTACATCCAATTTCAAGTTGTATTGAGAGCAACTCAGCTCAAACAGTTAAGATTTTTGGCTGCAAGGGAAAAACCTGAAAGTGCCAGTCGGACTACACATTTAAAAAGAGTTGGGGAGAAAGTTATGTCACCGCAGAACGGTAATATGAAGTATTACACACTTGAAAATTCTGCTTTCCCTCTTAAACAACTAGAAATAAAGAGAACTCAAAACAAAGTTTGGTAAGTGTTGGGCCTTTATTAAATATAGGTGCCACACCGGCCAGAACAGAGCTAGAGACACCATGTCTGCCAGTAGACTAGACTCTAGTTCCAGGCACAAGATGTTCTAATAAATAACAAAAGCATTCAGAGCCAGTACACAAGGGTGATAGAATCCCAAGTCTAGGCATTTGATTTTTCTCCTGGTGTTATGTGAGAATAGGCACTACTATTAAAGATCGATTATAGTAACAGGATAGAAATAAAGCTTTAGCTAAATTATAGGCTAACCAAGGAAATGAGAAAGCAACATGCAATGTCAGATCAACTAAATTATTTTATATTTCATTTTGAACACAGATTGGGTCAGGACTACAGTGTAAAGAGAACAGATGAATAACTTTAAATTTACTAGGCGAAGATAATTTCAAATCATTAAGAGAAAAGAAGAGTGGCCCAGAAAAAAAATAGGCTAGATAAGTCAAATGAAAATATATAAAACTAAGATTTAGGGGAGAAAGGGGAAGGAAGAGAATGAGTTACTAACTTACTAAAAAGAGAGCAAATAAGTGGGACAGGGAGTCTGAGCCCTCTGAGATAGAATGAGGAAGAGAAACGTATCAAAGGCTCAAAGGGAGCATCAGCAGTAAATATGAAAAAGGGTGAGCCTGTTAACGGTTTCAGAAAAAGAGAAACAACAATGCAGGGCACTTTTCTGAACCGGCATTCATAGTAGATTACAATAAAAATGCCTAACTCATGCAGAGCACTTAATATGGGGTGAGCTAGGTTACAAATGCGTTCCACAGACTGGTCCATTTGCTCCTCGAAATACCTGGAACAGGCAGTTACTATTTTGCAGATTAAGACCTAGGACCACACAATCCAAGGTAACACAAGCTGGTACCAGAGACTGAGCGCTCATCCACTTAGCTGAAGTGTGCTTCGGAGAGAGCCTACAAAACCTTTACACTTCTCTGTGGAGAGGCATCTTAGCTCTCTGGAATCTCTCAAGGGAGTGTGGGCCCCAAAAGCGATCTTCTGCTTTAGAGAAAAGTTCCCTTCTGCGGGATATAAGGTTCTCTGAAGCGCAGAAAGCCCTGTTAACTCTGAAGTCCACCTGGTAAAGACAGATGGAGGCGTGTGAGTCATGAACGGCGGAAAAGTCAGAAAACCAGCCTCAGAAGCCATCGCTGTGCCCCGAAGACCTGAACAGACCGAGAAAGTAGAGAGTAGCCCTCCCCTCTCCCACGAGGCGTGACACGGGGACCGGGCCTCCTCCCAATGTGCTGGGGGGGGTGGGCGGGGAAGGGGGCTCTCGGGTTTCCGACCCCCCCCCCCCGACACTCAGGGGATACTCGGCCAGGCCTGCGCGAACGCGTGGGAACAAACAGATGGGACTCGCGGTACCGAGGGGGTCCCGACGTGCAGGGAGGGAAACCTGCCCGGGAACACGAAGGGCTAGGTCCAGAAGCCCTCGGCACGCGGCCCCGCGCCCTCGCCCCGGACCTTACCGCCACTCGGCTGCAGAGGACTAGGCTTCCACTCAGGGCGGTTCTTCCGAGCCTGGGGCGCGGCTTTGGCGCCGCCGCTCCTGTGGCGCCCGCGCTTGGCGGCGGCTGGGTCCCGGCGGACTCACACTGGGGGAAGGGGTGGGCGATCCGCGGCCTGCCCGGCGAGGCCCTGGAGTTCGAGGCCCGGGGACGCCGACCGTGCATGCGCCCGCGAGCCAGCCCAAAAAGAAAGGGTCAGAGCGCGCCCGCGAGCCGAGAAGCAGCGGCGGCTGCAGTTCGTCTCGCAGACTGCCTCGTCCGCCCTCACCCAACCCAGCCGCGGCCCCGCTTCCCCCGCGCAAGCTTTGGCGGCGGAGCAGCACGGTGAGCTCCGATTGGCTCTCGGGATGCGTGACGTAAGGCGCCGCTCCCCACGGATTGGCCAGGTCGGCGGTGCGTGCAAGGAGTAAACAAACCCCGCCCCCAGGCTTCCCAAAGAGAGGAGGGGGCGGCGAGGTGAAGGGGCGGGACCTGAAGCGCTCAGCCCGGGTCTCCAGTTGCTTGCGGGAGCTTCTCAGTGGGTACCTCGCGGTGATCCGAGCAGTCCGCTTTCCTGCGATGCGGGCTGCCCGCCTGAGGCCTAAAATTTATAGACACGCCCATTCCCCCATCCCTTACCCCAGGCTCGGGTCGGAATCTTCACTTTTCCATCCAACCCCATCCCCCAGACCCGAGAAGCAGGAAGACCCCATCTCTCTTGGGAGAAAAGGAACTAAGGCGGTTATATCTGGGTCCCCAGGCCTTTGATGGGTCGCCCCCGGGGAGCGGCGGGGAGGAACGTGGGGACAAGTGACTTTGAGGCCACGTGTGGGCCACCCCATAATTAATTATCCGGACAGTGGGTTAGAGACCACTGGGGAAGTGGTTCTTCAATACTCAGGCAAATAAGATCCAAACCAGGCCAGGTCACCATGTCATTTAGAAGCTGAAGAGAAAATTGCGGCCCACACCCCCAAATACCTACCATTTTGTTCAAAATTAAAACATTTTGTCTCTTCAGTGCCTCTGTGAAAAATCACGTACGAGCTTACATTCTAGGGGGTGGGAAAGGAAATACGCAAAAGAAGTAAGCAAAATGTAAACTATCACATGACGGGTGCTATGGGGGAGGGGGAGGAGCAGAAAAGATCTTTGAGGGATGGCTTGTATTAAATAGGGTGCTCAGGGAAGGCGACAGAAAAGATGCCATTTAAGGAAATATCAAAAGGAGGTGAGGGAGGTGAGAGAGCACCTTTAGACTTTTCTCCGGGGTGGGGTGGAGAGACAATTTCTGCATAATTGTACATAGATGAACTCCTAGGAGTTCAAGAATGCCAAATGCAGTATTCTTTGGACTGATTCTAAAATGCAAAAGCCCAGTGGAGTGATTACCATGCATCTTCCAGTAACAAATCAATGGTATTTATTAAGTTTCCACAGAAATGTTGTTAAGGTTTCAAGTTAATGAATTCTTTTCACTCTAGGCACAACGAAACAAAAATGGGTAAGACAAAAAAAAAAAAAAACAAAAACAAAAACAAAAAAAACCTCCACTCTCAAGAAACTCAGTCTAGCAGGAGAAATGGATTGTAAACCACTTCAGTACAATATGTAAACAACCATGACAGAAACACAGAGCACTTGCACTAATCTGGTAAGACGGATGGTTGTGATTAAGTAGCTGTAACTCTCTCAGGATCTCCTTATCTATAAAAAAAATTCCATGCTTAATTTTGGAGGAGGGCTATGGTTGTCAGTGATTCTCTAACCTCTTTACCAAGTTTCGAAGATGGGAGTCTGAAGACAAAATTAAGTTGAACCATATGAATTGCTAATATTTGGCAATATTCATATGGCTCAACTTACTCTCTTGCAGAGTTAATATGAGGATTTTGCTCTGTAATATATAGTAAGTGTTCAATAAATGATCGCAATTATGATTATATAATACTGCTTTTGAAAAAAATGGATTTAAAAGTCAATGTTTCATAACACCTTCCAACACCGTGAAGTAAAATGGGCAGTGAAAGTTTCAAATTTTCCATATACTGGTTTGATCTAGCTGTGAATTTCCATGACCTAATCAGGGTATGCTGTAAAAGACACTAAATGCTAGTTTCACAGCAGGCCAAGAAATTCAGAATAAGGAACAGCTTGATTTTAAAGCCAAAAACTGAAAATTCTCCAGAACAGAATAAATTGTCAAGTTGCTTCAGGGAGGAAAATTCATGTAAATCAATTTTTCGTTCCCACTCACAGTTCCAATTTAGCAATTTGCACAACACTCAGCTCTCTTCCTTCTCATTTCCCCATTAAGGGATCTTACTTCCTTTGGAAAGGAAAGTAAAGCTTTCAGTATCTCCCATGCCAGAGAGTAGTTGTCTGAGATATGACAGAACACACACTGATTCTGCAAACTTATTAAGTACTTATTGTATGCCAAGAACAGTGCAAGTCATGGGATATACACATATAAATGTCCAAAGAACTCCATTCATGGGTATTCCTTGTGCTTGGAATAATCCCCCAGTTCACCCACATCTCACCTACATGTGCCTTCTGAGATTACTTTCTTCTCTAAAGCTTCCTCTGCCTCCCCATCTCCAGCTCTTTTCTCATTAAACTGTGTCTTTTAAACAGCTTCTAATTACTCATTTAGTATCTGTATCTTGTAAACTCCTTGATATTCTGAGCCATGCCATCCTATTCATTTACCATATCCTCAGTGCTTAAGAGAAGCTCAGTAAGTTTTTATTGAATGGATGAGCCACAGCCCTGCACAGTTGGAAAGAGGAGAGAAGCATAAATAAATAAAGTCTCTACTTATAAATCTGTGGGCCAAAAAAGAGAGGGCCATGGAAGACACAGATCTGCTACAGTTAAACCTGAGGAACTTGCATGTGCTTCCTCCTCTCCTGCTTTCTGCAGGCCCAGCCAAAGGACTTCTGGACTAGTGCCTCTCAAGCTTTCATGTGCACAGGAACCACTCTGAGATCTTAATAAAATTCTGACTCTGAATCAGTAGGTCTGAGGTGAGGCTGCATTTCCAATCAGCTCCCACCTGTTGCTGGTGCTTCCACACCAAACACCACACTTTTGAGTAACAGGTTCTTTTTTGTTTGTTTGTTTTAATTATTTATTTGTTTATTCATTTATTTGACAGAGCACGAGCATGGGGAGCAGCAGGTAGAGGGAGAAGCAGACTCCCTGCCGAGCAGGAGGCTGATGTGGGGCTCTATCCCAAGATTCTGGGATCATGACCTGAGCTAAAGGCAGTTGCTCAACCAACTGAGCCACTCAGGCGACCCTCAACTTTTTTTTTTTTAAGCATCCTGTTGTCACAACTAATCATCCAGTGACTGAAAGAAAAACCACTTAAGAGGCAAATGTGTTAAGTCAAGGCCTTGTCTTCCAGAGACTGTCCTCTAAGCTTTGGAATTTCCTAAGCCAGGGGCACAGCCTTCTCCTGAGCTCATTTCTGGAATGACTTGGTTGGTTTGGCCAGTGAAAGGATGTCATGGTCACCCTTAATAAAACTAATTTCTTAATATCAAACATAAAATCTTTTTATGATATTTTATTCATTCTAAAAGCGTAAGTGTGAAGTATAAGGAATAATGATAACTCCTTAAGTACCAGCATGAGAAACAGACAATTAACATCAATGGAGCTCTGTGTGAGCCTCTCCAGGGTGACCCTCAGCCTTTCCCTCCCCAAAACCCTATCCTGAATTACAATCTTCTTGGTTTTCTTGACAATTTTAACACATATGTATTTAACTTCAAGCAATATATCGCTTAGTTTTGCATGTTTTTGAACTACATATATCTGGTCAAACTTTATTACTCATCTGAAAATTACTATTATTGGCTCATTTTATTTGAGTCATCTGTCTTGATGTAATTCATTTATTTTCACTGAATGTAAAATGTAACAAAATTTATATAATCCATTCTCTGATAGACATATGGAGTTTTTTTTTTCTATTCTGCTGTAATGAATATTCTTGTACACCTCTCCTTTTTAGACGTGAAACTTCCCATAGGGTTTTAGTTATGTACTACGGTGAGAGTCAAAATACTTAATGATTGGTAGTAACACAACTCTTTGTTTATTCTCCTTCCCCACTGCCCCTCTGAGACAAATTCTGCACAAAATCATTGGGAAATGATTCCAAGGAACAGGAGTATGCGCTGGGAGGCTTGAAACATGAAGGAGGAAAAGCCAATCTAAGTTATGTTTCTGAGATATCACCTGCTTGAGGCCAGAGGCTTGATGGAGCAGGAGACTGCAAGGAGCTGTGAGGAACACACTTAAACTGTCCACTTAAGGAACTGAAGAGGGGCATTTAAAAATATATATTTTTTATTTATTTGACAGAGAGTCATCGATAGAGCAACAAGCAGGGGGACCAGCAGAGGGAGTGGGAGAACCAGGCTTCCCACTGAGCCGGGGAACCTGATGCAATGCGATGTGGGGCTGGATCCCAGGACCCTGGAGTCCTGGCCTGAGCGAAGGCAGTCACTTAACAGAATGAGCCACCCAGGTGCCCCAGAGGAGCATGTTTATACACTGGCTCTCATCCCCATTGTTTAAAAGTTGCACCATAGGGTGTCCGGTCTCTAGCACCTCCTGGTTTGACCATGGGTGACAATGACAGAGTAGATTCGAATCAGTTCCAAGTTGGGATGCAGAGAAATCCCAGCCCAGAAAACAGGTGATACAAGGTGACGTCAGGTTATACCTGGGCAGGTGACTGCTGTAACAACTGGAATAAAAAGGTGGACCAAGAGGATGTGAAGTGGACCAAAACATGACTAATATGGATATAAATAACAAACACATAAATAATAAATGGAAGATAAGAGACACCTCTCCCTTATGATAGAATTCCAATGAATAAATGTAAAGAAATAATGTAAATAGAAAATCACCATTATTAGGCAAATAGTACAGGAATGATAGTTGCCAGCAAGAACTAACCATGTATGCTCAAACTAGTGAGTGGAAGTGCAATGGGAAACAGGGTATTTACGTTGGTCTGAAAGTATCTCCTCATGAGATGCTTATTAGTTACAAAGGGGCAAACAGTAACCTTATGATAGAAAACCTTGGCAGATACCACGTGTATCAACTGATCAAGGTTAACACCATCAATAAGAAGACATATAGATATGTCTTCCTGATAGAATGCACTGAGAAGGCCACATCACTCCTGCAGCACTATAACAAAAATTCAGACCCTTAACCTAATCACAAGAAAATATCAGACCATTCCAAATTGAGGGACATTCTATAAAGTAACTGCCAGTACTCTTTGAAAATGTCAAGGAAAAAAAGACCGAGGAACTGCCAGATTGGAGGAGACTAAGGGGACATGAAAATAAATGCAATGTGGGGTCCTTGATTAAATCCTGAGCCAGAAAAAGGACAGTAGTTGGAAAATTGACAAATCCAACTAAGGTCTGTAGACTAATCCTCTTCTATCAATGTGAATTCCCTGGTTTGGGTGATTATATTATGGTTATGTAAGATGTTAATTAGGGGAAGCTGAATGATGAGGGGAACTCTGTGCCATTTCCACAACTTTCTTGTTAAGTCTAAAAATTATTTCAAAATAAAAAGCTAAAAAACTAAATACTGGGGGATCTTATTAAAATACAGAATCTGATTTAGAAGATCTGGAATGAGGTCTTAAATCCTGCTTTTCTGAAAATCACTTTGGTGGCACTGAGGCTACTGGTCCCAACAACATATTTGAGACTTTTCTTCTTCCCATTGTGTTGAAGTGAAACTGACACGCAATAAACTGGGCAAACAGTAAATTTTGTGAGTTTGGGCATATGTATACACCCATGAAACCACTGCCATAATCAAGATAATGAATTTATTGTTGAGAGTCCGTTTTACATGGCTCTCTCATTTCTGCTTATCTTGCAAACAGAGACACTGAGGACTTTGTTGCAAAATTGTGTCTCCCTCTAGAGCAGAGGGTAGTTTTGTTTACTGTCCAATATAATAAAATAACTTCCTCCGGAGCAAGCATAGGACACATATACTTGCACCCGATTACAAAAGCCTATTACAAAAGACTCAAGTTTCCTAAGCCTGCAATTCCTCAGCTGTATTGCAGACTCACTGCGTGCCCAGCATCAACCTGGACTGCTCCCTGTAAGAGTTGAGAGGCAAAGGAAACCAATGCAAATATGAAGGTTGTGATGTTTGCTATGCCTTAAGGACAGAGATTAAGTCCTTAATCTCTGACTCAGGAGTCTCCTATCTTCTGCCGATATCCATGGAACTGTGGGAGGCTAACTTATTAGTTTCCAAGTAGAGTAAAATTTCAAACTCTTCTCAGTTCTTGACAATGTTTGCTGATGAAGCAGAGATGCTGACAGAGACTGGCTAGGAGAGACAGGACCGGAGCCTCAGGTACTGGAGTAGAGGATATGAGAATTCTCTGGGACCCAAGAGTTAATGTTCTTGCCCAAGTGGTGGGTGAGGGTGAAGGGAAATTAGCAAATCTAATGTTTCCGCCCTACGATCTCCACCTCTTCATGGGTTGCTTCTTTTTCTAAGTAGCAAAAAAAAAAATCCATTATTACTCCCTGCCATCCCCATTTTTTCCTACAATTGCAAGATTCTTTAAAAATATTCCTATACATTTTAGAAAAGCCAGCTCTACATTTCTCCATAATGACCCATCCTTATCCTCCCTGGACTCATACTACTTTGACCTAAAATAAAATTAAAAGAAAACCCCTCTCTTCCTTCTAATAAGTGGATGTTTATCATTCTTCAAATTTCCTACTTTGGAATGATACCATGGGCCTCACTACAGTCAGGGAATGGAATCCAGACTGACTGAATCCTTCACCATCCAGATGTTGCTGTGCATGTGTGCAAACCCAAAACAATGAATAGAGAAACACTAAATAAAAATGGCATTAAAACATAATATTTACAGAAAAAATCATTTACTGTTTCATTGTATTTTCCCAAATAACTTTAGATAATTTTCAGAAGGGATTTCTAACAACTGCTAGGTTAATTATGTTAGTATTTGAAATTATTTACCCTCATTATTTAAAATCTTTCTAGGTATTTAAAAATACAGTACACTTTCACAACAAATTATATCATTTTTCCCACCACAAAGAATTAACCCTCTTCTCTAGTAATTTCCCTTGTGCAAGAATGTACAACATGAATGATAACCCTAACAGGATCTAAAGAGGCAGGGTTATGTAAAACTTTTCTTCTCTAACCATATTAAGCTTAAATTTATCTTGTAGTTGACTTATATTTATTTATCTGTGTCCTTTTTTTTTTTTAAGATTTTATTTTTAAGTAATCTCTATACCCATTGTGGGGCTCAAACTCCAACTCTGAGATCAAGAGTTGCATGCTCTACCAACTGGGCTAGCCAGGTGCCCCAATTTCTCTGTAACCTTCATATGTGCAGAAACCAAAACAGGAAATAGTATTAAATAAGAATTTCCAGGTAAAATTCAAAAACAAATCCAAAATTAAAGTAGAAAAAAGATAAGGAAAAAATTCACATACACATTTCTATTGCTATGCATCCCAGATTGTATTTGCAGATCTCAACATTGGTTTATGAGGTTGTTTTTTTTAAATTTCTTTTCAGCGTAAGGTTTATGAGGTTCTAAATGATGATTTAATAAAACTATGAAATTTGTAAAGAACATCAAATAAGATTATGAAATTTGCTAATGCATACCAACTAGAAAATATATTATCTTGCACAAATAGGAAATTCTCAAATTAATTCCCTACAAAATCATTCTGAAACACAAGTCAGCTTATTTTAAATAAAAGAGATTACAAACATTATGACAGCTATGGACAAAATATGTATTTGTACACCCTACTTAACATTCTAGGTAAAAGTATCTTTGAAACTTTTTTGCTGTTATACATTATTAGTACTATACTACATAATGAGTCAGAAGGAATGTGAGAACTCTTCTGCTCAGTACATTATAAAATCACATTCAAGTGCTATACACACTCTGCCTAGAAGGATTTAGAAATGCTACTTGATGATTTCTTAAGTCACCGTACTGATTTAAAAAAAATTTTTTTAAAGATATTTATGTAAAGATATGGCTCATTTAGCAAACACCCCAGTTAGTAAATGGACAAAAGACATGAATAGACATTTCACTGAAGAGGATAAACAGATGGCAAAAAAGTACATGGAAATATGTTAAACATCATTATTAATTAGAGAAATGCAAATTAAAACCACAAGGAGAAAACCTCACACCTATCACAGTAGCTAAATAAAAAATTGTGACATCAAATGCTGGTGAGGATATGGAGAAAATGGATCACCCACACATTGCTGGTTGGAATGTAAAATGGTACAGCTACTCTGGAACAGTTTGAAAGTTCTTATAAAGATATGGCTCATTTAAATGGAAACCTCACATTATTTATTTCCTAAATAGTATAGATATTTATATAGACATATCCATTTTAATAAACCAAATTTATAATAAGGGGGTGAAAGGCAGTAGAAATAGCATACAGAGAATTTCAGGAATATCTGATTCTTTAGGTTCCTGTCTCTAACATTGCCACTCCCAAGATCATTCCTGCATTACCCTAAGGACAAGGGTCCCATGAGAATATGGTGACAATATAGCCAGTAACTTAGAACCAGTGCTGGTACCAAAATATTTATGACTACAAGGCTCCAAAACTTAAAAACAAATAAGGAGCACCTACTTGACTTCCTTGGGGTTACCATTTTGACTGGTTTGAACCAGATGACCCGGCATTGGGGAGGCAAGAAGATGATTCTGGGACCACATAGGTCCAAAGTATTTTTTTTTTAAAGAATTTATTTATTTATTTGACAGACAGAGATCACAAGTAGGCAGAGAGGCAGACAGAGAGAGAGGAAGGGAAGCAGGCTCCCCGCTGAGCAGAGAGCCCGATTCGGGGACTCAATCCCAGGACCCTGGGATCACGACCCGAGCCCAAGGCAGAGGCTTTAACCCACTGAGCCACCCAGGTGCCCCCAAAGTATATTTTAATTCTAACTGAGACACATGATCTAGATTTCCCAAAAGGACTCAGAGTCCTTTGGGGTAGATTCAAGCCTTCTAGGCTATGTCTAGATGACTCTAGAATCACTTCAAGTTGAAGAACTCCAAGGTCTTCTCTTCAGAGAATAATAAAATTCTTGCCAAACTCCTGAATTAAATTATTTTTCATTAAAGACTGGTCCTCAGTATAAGACCTCTGAAGAAGGGAATGTTTCTGAAGTTATTTCCCTCTAACATCAGAGGGTTTGGTGTTCTTAAGATTCAATCTCTGAGCTGTCTATACTCAAATGCAAAACCTGTGAATGCAGAGGCTTCAACTGTACCTTAGAAAGTTGATGTAACTATGAATATTTATAGATGTGTATCTCTACACAAATACATACGCAAATATATAAACATATGAAGAATTTAAAAATAAACAATAGGAGGATTCTAACTCTCACAGGCTGACACTTGAAGAACATGGGGGTTAGGAGTGCCGACCCCCTGTGCAGTCCAAGATCTATATGTAATTTTTGACTCCCCCAAATCTTAACTACTGATAGCCTATTGTTGACCAGAATCCTTCCTGATAATATAAAGTCAATTAACACACAGTTTTGTATGTTATATGCATTATTCACTGTATTCTTACAGTAAACTAAGCTAGAGAAAAGGAAATGTTATTAAGAAGATCATAAGGAAAATACATTTACAGTACAGTACATGTATTTATGGAAAAAATCTGCTTATAAGTGGACCTGCACAGTTCATACCCATGTTGTTCAAGGGTCGACTGTTGTCCTTCTTAATCTAACAAAACATATTTTACTTGCAACAAATATAAGCTGCTCCCTATCAATAAACGTATTTAAATCAGGGATAAAATATATATGCAAAAAAAGTTGCACTTAAAAAGTAAAAATTCACCCCATCGATAGGAAGGCACAGAGTCAGGTTCTGTGGAAGTAGACATGGTTTCTGCCTTTTTCTTTTTTAAGGTTTTATTTATTTGAGAGAGAGAGCAGAAGACGGGGGAGGGTCAGAGGGAGAAGCTGACCCCCTGTTGAACTGGGAGCCCCATGTGGAACTCGATTCTGGGAGTCCAGGATCATGACCTGAGCTGAATGAAGGCAGTCACTTAACTGACTGAGCCACCCAGGTGACCGACATGGTTTCTGCTTTTGGGGAACTTCCAGTTTGATAGGAGTCTTGCACAGACGCAGATAAGAGAGTGATCATCTCTTTTGTTCAGAGGTGAAAAGGAAGCAAAAAGGCAGATCAAATCAAGATGCTCTGCAGACTGTATTAATCCTATACTGAAGTCATAAACCCACTCATTAAAACCACAGAGGATGCAGGCATGGGGATGGGGGCGAGTGGGTAAAAATAGCAGAAGACAATTACAACATAAGATTTTTCTTTCTTTTTTTTTTTTCTCACTAACCGATAAAGTAGAAACCCTATTTAAGATACAACCACCTCTTTTTGCTAACAACCATTTCCTAAAGTAAAATGAGGCAGAGAGAAAAGGAGCATGAGAGACACACTACATTTGCTGAGTCTTCAATTTTCTTCTAATAGTCTATATTAGTGGTTCTCCATCAGGGGTGATACTGCCTCCTGGGGGCCATTCGGCAGTGCTAGGAGACATTTTTGACCACAGCAACTAGGGGGATGCTACTCGTAGCTAGCAGGTAGAGCTGCCAAATACCTTATAATGCACAATACAACATCCCAAGACAAAGAATTACCTGCCCAAATGTCAATAATGCTAAGATTGAGAAACCTTATTATGGTGAGATATAAAAAAATTAAAAATCAGTAAGTCTAGGTATGAAAGCAATTAATAAATATTTTCCTCCTTGATAAGATAGCTACAAACCTCCTAAAAATATCTGATAGATCCATAATGGGAAAATAAAACATGCTGAGAAATCTTAGCACAAATTTTTTCAAACTGCAAATATTAGCATATAAATGAAAATAAACTTGGGAGATGGAAATGATAAATTTTTTTGCTCAACTGATTATGAATATCAACTGTTTCTACAACCACAAAAACTAATGTGGGCATGTTTCTGATTTAGGTCAAATCTGGCAAAAGATTTATTAAACTGTGTCACTAAAAACAGCCCAAAGTAGCAAAAACAAAAAAGATTAATTGTAGACTAACAAAAGAAAAAATTAGCCACTAATTTTTGAGGAGATGCTCGATTCTGAGGACATGTTCACAGTTACTTTTTCACATTATCTAAAAGGTATTAATCCTTTATTTTGTGGTTGATAAGAAAGAAGAATGTGAAAAAGAAATGAGCTAACAAATTTTAAGTATTAATAATATTACAATTCAGTATATCCTAACACAAAGAGATAATTCTTTCCTATGAAATCATACCCACTGAGAAGCAGAATCTGTAAGAAGTAGTAAAACAACGGAACAGCTTGTATGTGATCTGACTTTGATAAAAG
This sequence comes from Mellivora capensis, assembly GCA_004024625.1. Taxonomy (NCBI): domain Eukaryota; kingdom Metazoa; phylum Chordata; class Mammalia; order Carnivora; family Mustelidae; genus Mellivora; species Mellivora capensis. Next base: position 48,586 of record PISX010007167.1, read on the forward strand.
GGCCTATAATTGGTCACTAAGCTCTGTAAAAGGGACATAAGAAAAATGAAAAGAATAAAAAGAAGAATATTATCTAATTAATGGAATCTGACTTGTTACAGTAAACAAAATACCTCCACTTCAAAAAATATTTCCAAATCTTAATTAATGGAGCTAATGATACTATGTATTGGCTATTATGATTCCCTAAAAAAATGTTAACACAAGAAGACAAAGTTCAGTGAAATTGAATTTGCAGGAATGCAGTGTGACCTCTAATTCTATTCTATCTGTCACTGAAATGGACCTATATGATGGCAACGGCAAAATTCCCTGTAACAGTCACTTTTTAAATTATGTTAGTATTTAACAACCAGCTCTGTAACAGTAGATCTTTATGTGATAAAGCCTGTCCAAGAGGGAAATAAATTCATTATTGCTACCAATCAAAATGGAACCTAGCCCCAGTGGAGGGAGGACCAAATAACCTGAGAACAAGTTGGACGGTAGTCTACTGCCACAGGACAATTTTACACCGGGCCCGAAGCTACTCACTAACTCTTGATTCTTTTACAGTTGTTCCTATCAAGAAAGCTTGAGAATGTGGAGCTATCCCTGCTCCTCTCTGTGGAGCTCGGGCCCAGTAAATGATTGTCGGGCAATCATTTGCATGAATACACCTCCATTAACCCTGTCAGCTACCCAATGCTCCTGTCTCACACCCAATGCTCCTGTCTCACACCCAATGCTCCTGTCTCACAGAGATGAGTAGACTGAACAAAAATAAAAGATACCTGGATAAGTAAAATACCCCAATGAAGGCAATTCTTATGTCACCAATGAATTAGGGCACTTTCTTCAAATTAATCTCTGTCATTTAGGCACTTAATAAAAGCAAAAGACATTTATGCAAGCATCTCAACAACAAAGATAAAGAATAGGAAGAGAAAAGCAAGATTTATAAGAAATCCTATTTGAGGAAGAAAATATTTTCTTGTCCCTTATGAATCATTACCCTTTGTAGTATAATTCACTAGTTATTTTTTTCAATACAAAAAGAATGCTTAGATTTTGGTTAAACAAGGAAAAATTAAGGCAGTGTCTTTAAGCCCAATAAAGGAAAAAATTGACTAACAAATAAGCCTATCTGAGAGGGGCATTTTGAGCTCATTATTTGGATACAGTATTGAACAATTATGACTTTAAATATAAAATATTAATGTTTCAAAACCCCATTTCCTCAGTTATTCTTTCTTCCTAGCTTTGGGAACTTCATATAGCCCATTTAATTTTAAAGAATTAAAGGAACATTTGTCACTTAATTTTGGAACAAAATACGAATGCTTGACCCAGAACTATCAACTCAGATAGTAAACAATTATGTTCATATGTATTGTTGACCCAGTATAAAAAGGAGGAGGATCCACAGCTGTCAAAATATGGTTGGAAATGGCTAACGGCATTTGGAATCTGCTACAAAACAAAAAATAGAGTTTTGAGGTACTGTTGCCTTACAGTCTTATCAAGGTTTAGATTTAAAAATGAGGGATTTTTTTGTCTTGTATTCAAAAAAGCAGGTTGCAAAGCTCATCTGAAATCTCGGTCATCGTTGTATTGGTTATCATCCCTGAGCTCTGTCTCATCTGCGTGTCATATCAACCAGCCGTATATGGCTTCAGTCATTCCACTTAGTACTACATCTTGTTATACCAATTCATGGAACGCTTCACTGCTTTGACCCAGTTTTCCATACTCATTTCATATTCCTGCCATTTCTTCTGCGGCTTGAAAACAACTTCACTTTGTCTCAGTTTCTTTAGTTCCTCCTTGTCAGCCCAAAACCCTATGGACAGAAAAAATTACTCTCAAATTTTAAGGCAAATAAGGAGTCCATAAAGTTTATCCACAAACCTATGCAAACTGGTGCACAGGTAAACAACTACTGTTTTGAAACACAATTTAAAATATTTTTGCTGGGGGCACCTGAGTGGCTCAGTGGGTTAAAGCCTCTGCCTTTGGCTTATAAGGGTCATGGTTCCAGGGTCCTGGGATCGAGCCTCGCGTCGGGCTCTCTGCTCCACGGAGAGCCTGCTTCCTCCTCTCTCTCCCTCTCTCTCTGCCTCCCTCTCCACGTACTTGAGATCTATGTCTGTCAAATAAATAAATACAATCTTTAAAAAAATATATTTTTGCTGCTTTTGAATTTTGTTAGACTGACTATCCCTGGGAATAAATACACCAGGATTTTAAAATCATTTTGTTTCTATCAGCTTTATTTCTGTGTGGCAGGGCACCAAACCATTTCCAGACCAACCTCACCCTATCATCATTTAATTTCATGACTTGCTATGAAGAAAAGTTTTCAAGTAAGAAATTGTATATTTTCCTTTTACATAATTAAAAAAAGGTAAATTAGGATTTTTGTCATATATCTTGAGGTAAGAGGCAACTCTCTGGGATATGCATAAATTCAAAGTTGGGACTGAATGTAATAAGTTTCTTTTTCAAACTATTTTATTTCATACAAGTTACTTAAATCCTACTTCCTGATAATATTGTCCTGGCATATATTGTTCTTCATAAAGAGGATCATGTGATTTATAATAAAAAGCAGCAAGAACACACTTTTATATCTATGACCATAAGTAATCTGAAATGGCTGAGGTGTCTTATTAATTAACCTGGTATATTTCACTTACTCTGAAGTGCTAATAGAGTTGACAAGTCTTCTTGAGGTATATTTTCTCTTATCAATAAAGCAGACACAAAATTCTTTCCTCTCATATTTTCTGTCAGGACACATTCTTTCTAACTAACAAAGTCAGCCTTTTAGATTTATCTATATTTAAAGATATTAATTTATAGAAGTTATTAAAAGACTAAAAATAGTTTTTATTAGTATATTAAAGTTAGATAAGTCTAGTCATGAAAACAAGTATGTTCTTAAAATCCTTATTTCCAGAATTAATTATTTACTCTCCAAGGCATATGTATTTTCTTTAAGATTTCCTTCCTTCCTTCATCTCTTCCTTCCTTTAGCATGTGATCTGGGGGAGAGGCCGAGGGAGAAGGAAAGAAAATCTCAAGCACTCTGCACTGAGCATGGAGCCCAACACAGGGCTCGATCTCACATCCCTGAAATCATGACGTGAACCGACATCAAGAGTCAAATGCTTAATCGACTGAGCCACCCAGGTGCCCCATGACATACATATTTTTAAAGTACTTTTATTAACTATGTATCAAATAGACTCATCTCCTGGGTGAATTTTGAAAATAGAGAGGATGTGCATATCCTTCAAGTCTCAGACTCCTGAAAGAGAAGCAATCCAACCAGAAATCTCAGCTTTTCTTTTTTTTTTAAAGTTTTTTATTTTTTTAAGCATTAGGGGCTTTTTTTTTTTCTTTTTAAGATTTTATTTATTTACTTGACAGAGATTACAAGTAGGCTGAGAGGCAGGCAGAGAAAGAGAGGAGGAAGCTGGCTCCCTGCTGAGCAGAGAGCCCGATGCGGGGCTTGATCCCATGACCCTGGGATCATGACCTGAGCCGAAGGCAGAGGCTTTAACCCACTGAGCCACCCAGGTGCCCCTCTTTTTAAAAAGATTTTATTTATTTATTTGACAGAGAGAGATCACAAGTAGGCAGAGAGGCAGGCAGAGAGAGAGAGAGAGAGGAGGAAGCAGGCTCCCCACCTAGCAGAGAGCCCGATGCGGGACTCGATCCCAGGATCCTGAGATCATGACCTGAGCCGAAGGCAGAGGCTTAACCCGGGGAGCCACCCAGGCGTCCCAGAAATCTCAGCTTTTCTAAGACGACAAAACTACTCCTCGTAGTTTGTGAAGTCTCTTTATATTGGAAGGGTTTGAAATTAAGTACAGTATAGACACAATGAAACAGCTAAAGCTCAAGCCACTATGTTATTTTTTTTAAAGACTGATTTTATTTATTTGTTTGTTTATCTGTTTGTTTATTTGTCAGAGAGAGAGAGTACAAGCAGCAGGAGAGGCAGGCAGAGGGAGAAGCAGGCTCCTTGCCGAGCAAGGAGCCCAACGTGGGACTTGATCCCAGAACCAGGATCATGACCTAAGCAGGAAGCAGATGCCTAACCGACGGATCCACCCAGATGTCCTGCCACTGTGTTATGTTTAAGAATAATCTGTATGTGGGGACGCCTGGGTGGCTCAGTCAGTTAAGCATCGGCCTTTGGCTCAGGTCATGATCGCAGGGTCCTGGGATCGAGCATCAGGTTCCTTGCTCCATGAGGAGACTGCTTCTCCTCTGCTGTTACACTTCTAAGTTTGCTTAGTTAGGCATATGAAATTATTAAAAAGAAAGTCAATTGTATTAAATTTGTATTAGTTGAAATATACAAAGGAATTTAACTGAATTTGTAAATGGAAATATTATTCAAGAGAAAGTTATTTTCTTCAACTTTAACCACACATTAATCAATGAGCAAATGAAAGTAATTGTTTCAATTTTATTCAAAGTTAACAGATTTTTACTAGAATAAAGTTTAAGTTGAACTTACCAAGATTTCAAACTTTTTGGATTTGTAACTTTAATATGTTAAATATTAGCCTAAAACTCTTAACTGTAAAATATTCTGTTTTGTACACTCTTTCCCTTCCACACAGGAATGTATTAAATATTCCCAGTGTCCCAAGTCAGCATCCTGCTTCCTAGGGAATCCTCTAATTGGCTTCCCTGAGTCTATTCTTCACCCTCCCAAATAATCCTCTCACTAATTGCCAAAGTGGTCTGTTCAAATATAGATCTATCCATGTCCCTCCCCTGCTTAAAATTCTTCGGTGGCTCTCCAGGGCCTTCACGATTAAGTTCAAACTCCTGTATGAGGAGTCTACCACAATTGGAACTCTGTTCCTCTCCAGCCTTTCCTCTTGCTTTTCCTCTATTAGCACTTACTGTAATGGGCTGGGACATTTGCACAGGCTGCTTTCTTTATTGGAACACTCACCTCTTGTGGCTCCTTACTGCCTCTTCTGGCTGTCTGCTGACTCCTTCAAAACTGAACCTCCTCTGGGAAGCCTGCACCACTTGCTTTTAAAGCTATGGCTGACCACGGGGTTTATCACACAAGTCTAATAACTGGTTGACTTGCCTGACTGTAACTAGAGACTCCCATAGCAGGAACTATGCCTTTTAAACTCTATTCCCAGCAGTGACTGTCATGTAGCAGGTACTCAACATATTTTCAATAAGCAAAAGAATGGAATGGTTTCTAATGCCAAAGAAAAGCCTACCTACTCGGGAAGTTTACCCAGAGACCTTTCCTTTGCTAAAGACAGAGCAGTTGAAAATTAATTCTCCTTGCCTCATAATTCTGACTGAAGGAGTGAAGGAAGGAGGGAGGGAGGGGAAGACCCATCCACAGCGGAGGTCAAAGGAGTATTGTGAGTTATGTGCATATGTGTACGGAACTTAATGAACACCAAGGTTTTCCAGAGCCTCTCTATAATTCTATGATTTGGGAAGAGAAATGCTATTGGCAAGAAACAGCTTGCAAGACAGCTCTCGCTTTTATAAAACCCACACATACCAACAGCAAGGCCAGCCAGAGAAGCAGCACCAAGGCAGGACATGTCTATGTTTACGGGTCTCTCTATATTCGCATTAATCAGGTCTGAAGTCATCTGCATAACAAAATTGTTCCTACAAACTCCTCCATCTGCCCTGTGGGGACCAAGATATTTGAGATAAATTATTCCAACAGAAGCATAAAAACATTCATTTTTTTTAAAAGGGCCACATATATTTTTTTTGATACTTGATTTTGTAAGTTCAACTTTTAATTCCAAAAATGTATCATTCCACATTGACCTGAAGATAAGATCCCCACTAGGTAATCTTCAAACACTTTTCCTTATCCCTAACATCAATCTTCCCACCCACCCTCTTTGTCAAGACTAGTTCAAATTAGGCCAAGTAAACTAAGCCAACGTAAAAATTCATTTGGACATACCAGCAAAGAAAATTTGATGCTTCCATGCCAAAAGGATTACCACACATACAAAAAGGAGATTTTAAATATGTTTATAATATACATACATATATTAGGATCTTCCTAAATTCTATATTGTGTTATGTTCTCTATAAATCCAAATTCTTTTCTTTCCAAATTCCTATGACCAAGAATTTTGTTGCAAAGGAACTAGGCATAATTTTTTTTGAAATCCTGAATAATCATAATGATGAAAATACTAATAGCAATTACTACTCACTTCCAATTTCTAACTAAATCTATTGAAAACAAAATTTACATACCGGACTTTTGTCACAGGGATATGGATCTCTTTCTGCATCAACTCATACAGCTGTTTGTTTCTAGTAAAAAAATCAAGATAACTATTTAGGGAACGTTCATAGTTCATGGCTAGGTCCCCTATTTTTTCCCAATCTAGAAAAATAAAAACTTTGGTTTTATTTATGTGGCATTTATAAAATATGCAAAAGAAAACATCAAACCAACATGTTCAAATATTCAAAAATATTATGCTAACTGGAAGTCGATAATAAACGCTCAAACAAGCAAGAGGTCCAGGGCCTAGTGCTTTCACCTTGATAAAAGGGAGCATATTTTTCATTTAGAAATAAATTTAATCTATTGTCCTTCCTACAAATAAAAATTTAAAGCAAGCATTCATTTAATAGACAGCGATTAGGATGACATGACATAAATAACATCTAATAGAATTCATCAACTATAAGAATAATCACTTTGGGGACGCCTGGGTGGCTCAGTTGGTTGGGCGGCTGCCTTTGGCTCAGGTCATGATCCCAGCGTCCTGGGATCGAATCCCACATCGGGCTCCTTGCTCGGCAGGGAGCCTGCTTCTCCCTCTGCCTCTGCCTGCCACTCTGTCTGCCTGTGCTCACTTGCGCTCTCTCTCTGACAAATAAATAAATTTTAAAAAATTAAAAAAAAATCACTTTGTAATCACAGACATTTTTACTTTAAATGTTCCAAATGTTCCATATTTATGACAGCCAGATTCTTAACTTTAATAAACTACAACTGTGCCATAATGAAAAGACCACAGGGAAAGATACAAAAAAAGTAATTTTGGTGATTCAATCTTTGAGTATAATGGAAGTATTATTAATTAGAATAATTAGAATTCTCCTTTATCAATAAGGATAGAAAAATCTCCGAAAGCCCAAATTTTAAATTTTTTATGCTTAAGAAATTAGATACAATTGACCCTTGAATAACACAGGGATTAGGGATATTAACCCACCACAAAATCAAAAATCCATGTGTAAATTCTGACTCCCCTAAAACTTTACTAATAACGTACTTTTGGCGGGAAGCCTTACTGATAACAGTCAACTAATACATATTTTGTATGTTATATCTGTTATATACTGTATTCTTCAATAAAATAAGCTAGAAAAATGAAAATGTTATTAAGAAAATCATAAGGAAGAGAAAATACATTTATAGTCCTGTACCGTGTTTACTGAAAAAAATTCACGTGTTTAAGTGGATTTGCACAGTTCAAACCCAAGGTGTTCAAGGGCCAACTGCATTTTTAAAAATCCTCTATTTTCAGATATCAAATCTAAGTGGTACTGGTTCTATTACATCTAAAAAAAAAAAGAGATGCTACAGCAATTAAGCAATAGGAGCAGATTATGTAATAAACAGTATGACTTTAAAGGTATAAAAAGTTAAAATTAAGAAATTTCATAATTTAGTTTAGCAGAAATTAACAGAAGGAAATGGAAATACTGTATGGGGAAGGGAGAGTTTAGGCCGGGTTTTGGTACCTGAAAGCGATGGACTCCAATATTGCTCGTACGAGATGGTATTTACTGGTGGAAGGCTTCAAGCCCATAAAAGAGGCACATGCACAGGGATCATTTAGTGGAGCCTAAAGAAAGAGATAGGAAGACTTTTTTTAATTTTTTATTTTTTTATAAACATATAATGTATTATTAGCCCCAGGGGTACAGTCTGTGAATCGCCAGGTTTACACACTTCACAGCATTCACCATAGCAATACCCTCCCCAATGTCCATAACTCTACCACCCTCTCCCTACCCCCCTCCCTCGCCGGCAACCCTCAGTTTGTTTTGTGAGATTAAGAGTCTCTTATGGTTTGTCTCCCTCCCGATCCCATCTTGTTTCATTTATTCTATTCCTACTCCCCAAACCCCTCACGTTGCATCTCCACTGGTAAGAATTTTTATTATTGTTCTAAATTATATCTATAGTCTTAAAGACATATTATGCAATAAAAACACTGCCATGGTAGAAAAAAAGAATGCTTGGAGTTAAGTAGTTTTAAAATAAATGACAGCCCCATAGTATGTGAACTATTACAATAACTCTTTAATAGGACCTAAGCAAGGCTGAGTCATAGGTATTGGACTTAGCTAAACCTTCTGTCTGAACTCATACGAAGAGAAGGGACTAAGGCAGAGTAACAAATTATTAATCATTTTTTTCAGAGTAACAAACTATTAAATATCTAGCTTTACAAGAAGAAATGAAAAGCAATCCTAGTATTTCCCCTTTTCTCCATCTGTAAAGTTTTTACACGAGAATCGTTTCTGTAGTGTTTTTTTAAAAAATATACATTAGTCTTAAGATTAAAAAAACTATAATGCAGAGTATGTGTTTTCCAGTGTCATAACTTACACCTAGCATGCTGTCAGACATTCAAACTAAACTCTTCTATTTCTTAGTTTAATAGTCTAATTGCCTCATAGGAGAAATGACTCGGCCTAACTTCCATCTTTAAAGAGCCAAAGTCTTGAGCTGGAATTCTGTATCTGTCGGATGAAGTTTGTTTTCATCTTTGGATCCCCAGAAATGCAAGACAATTCCAGGACACAAAGATGAAGAGCAAAGACCCCTGCCAGAGCTTATAATCTCACAAGGAAAGACACAGAAGAATGGTTTCAATGTAAGATATAAGGTCGCAACAGAGGGAAGTATTAGTGCTATCAGGAAATGACGGTCCCCGAGAAAAATGCCTTCTAGCTTCAGGGCCTTGAGACATCATCTCATTACCTGGAAAACTTTCTACTACCACTTTTCCTGGTTAACCCTACTCTCCCTTCCAGATCTTGGCTCAGATTCCTCTGGGAAAACTGATCCCAGAGACAAGACCAAGCCCCCATCATCGTTTTTATTTTTGTTTTCAAGATTTTATTTATTTAGGGATGCCTGGGTGGCTCAGTGGGTTAAGCCGCTGCCTTCAGCTCGGGTCATGATTCCAGGGTCCTGGGATCGAGTCCCGCATGGGCTCCCTGCTCGGCAGGGAGCCTGCTTCTCTCTCTGCCTCTGCCTGCCTCTCTGCCTGCTTGTATGCTCGCTCTCTCTCTCCTTCTCTGACAAATAAATAAAATATTTAAAAAAAATATTTTATTTATTTATTTGACACAGAGAGAGAGAGCACAAGCAGGGGGAGCAGCAGAGGGAGAGGGAGACCCAAACTCCCTGCTGATCAGGGAGCCCAATGTAGGGTTCGAGCCCAACCTGAGCCAAAGGCAGATGCTAAACTGACTGAGCCACTCAGGCGCCCCCTCCATCACCACTTTTATGGAACCCTAGAGCTTCACATCATATCATATATTTACAATCATGTATATTTGTGAGAACATCTGTTAAAAGTCTGTCTTCCCTGCAGAAACTCATTCCTGTATGTCTCCAGGGCCTTGCACTGCATCTGGCCCCCACAGGGCATTCTCACACATTTGTTCAATTAATGAACAAACAATACTCTTCCTCATTACTTAATTGAAGAAATTCCATATTACATCTTATCCTTCCTGTAGCTGTGATTTCCTCCTATTGTGATTTTATCCTGATTATTTTTCAAATTTATTAATGTGTTTTGGTGATTCACTCAGTAAAAGCTTATTTATACAGTCACGCTGGCTTCTATCAGGTGGTATAATACTGTAAAACAAAGGCAGGTCAGATTCAGCCAGTTCAATGAGTCCCTAGTAGTGTGCTATGTATTTTCTGCGTAAAAACATTTTCTTTTAATATACCACATAAAGTCCTGGTATGACTGGCCTGAAATCACTTTTGTAAATATAGCTAAGCACATAATTTATAATTAATTAGTAATAGGCCAATCTGAGGAATAATAAATTCCATAGAGACCTAAAAAGTCCTTTTCGGTTACAATTCCCCTATATTAGTTAGTCCAAGTGAGTCTGTCTTTGGGATGATATGGTAGGAAAAACATGGCAAGGTCTTTTGGGCCTGGTCACACCTTGCCAGGACAGACAGCCTCCAGCCACATTTCTAATCTGTCACTGTCAATCCCATGGAGTAAGCCTCCCAGACCATCAACCAAACAGGAACAGCAGGACTCAGTAAAGTTTTGTTTGGAGGCCAAAGCTAACCTAGCTGACTCCTACCCAAGGAACAGACTGCCTGCCACCATAGGCCCTTGTTACCACTGGGATCCTAGCCTAATATGCTGGGGCCTTGCAGTATGGTTAACGCCTTTTGCCCTTTGTCAACTGTGAACTTAAACACAAACTCCTCTGGCACCTACTATGTATTCCCAATGTCACTTTTTACACTATATCATGAACCAGTACAGCAGAGTGGTTAAGAACCTAGACTCTGGGAATCAGAACACCTGGGCCCTGAAACCAGCTCTGCCACTCACTAGCTGTGTGAGACCACGCAAGTGATTTAACAGCTCTATATCAGTATTCCCATCTTAGGAATGGGATGATAAGAGCATCTTCTGCCTTACGGAGTAACTGAGGATTAAATGAGATAACACATGACATTTAGAACAGTGCCTGATACACAGTAAGAATTTGCTACAATTTTATATTACTATTATTTCTTACTAAAACCCTTCCCATTACTGACTTTCTTCATAACCCTTTCTGTGCCTTCTGAATCAATCCTTCCTTCAATTGTAAATAAATTCTCCTAACCTGTAACCAACTCTGAGAAGTTCTCTCTACTCATTCTGTGGTTGCTATAACATGACCGGCTCTGTGCTGGGCAAAGAGCTTCAGTGGTGGCTATCCAGGGGAGGACCTTCAAACTTCCAGATCATGGGTCCTAGAAAAACACAACTATTTCCCCTAGGCTACTATGCATCTACTGTTAGAGGAGACACTTCCCCTCCCCAATGTTAGCGTAGGACCACCTCAACTTCATGTTTTACCTCCCTTCACCTTTCCATGGTGCAGAGATCCCAGTCACTCAGAAGACCAGAGATGGCATTCCCAGTACTTGCTGGCCACATCTCTTTCTGAAGGAACTGCTTGAATCCACAGACCTTGTTGTCTACCATGTTTCACGCCCTAGTTCCACTGCCAGTGTCACAACTATGGGGACTGAGCAGGACTAACTTAAAATCTGTGCAAAGCTTGAGAAGACCAAGTGCTCCAGTCAGAGTCTCAGATTTCCCAGAAAAGACCATCTCAGAAAAAGACCATCAACAGGGGGAACTGAAGCTAAAAGGCACAAAGTGTTAGAACGTTGTGTGTATTTCCAAATTATGGAGAAGCAGAAAGTGTGAGGAAAATGACAATTAAGCAGAAGTTAGGAGGAAGGAAGAATACAGAGCAAAGCTGGTAATGAGAAAAGGGGACCCACAGAGAAGAAACCACAAAGAACATTAAGAACTGCAAAGCCGGGGCGCCTGGGTGGCTCAGTGGGTTAAGCCTCCACCTTCAGCTCAGGTCATGGTCTCAGGGTCCTGGGATCGAGCCCCACATAGGGGCTCTCTGCTCAGCGGGGAGCCTGCTTCCTCCTCTCTCTGCCTGCCTCTCTGCCTACTTGTGATCTCTCTCTGTGTGTCAAATAAATAAATAAAATCCTAAAAAAAAAAAAAAAAAAAAAGAACTGCAAAGCCAGTTGCCGACTCCTTTCCAGTACCAGTGAACCACCAGCTCCTCTCAGGGTAGGAAGAGCGAGCCGGTTCCCAGCAAACCTAAGAAACCTCATTGGAGCATGACTCCTCAGTCTCTGAAGACCAGCACTTGGTCCACAATCCTGTCCATCCTACTACTGCCACCACCACAGTAACTTTCAAGTTAAGCAGCTAGCCACTGATTCCTGCCTCTGATGCCTGTCAAAGATACTCTCCATTAGTGTCTTCCCCCACAAACCACAAGCTTTGAAGAGTGAAGCCACAATGGCTGCACCAACTGATGTCACCCCAGGGTTATGGCCCCCATGCTCCAGCCCACCCCTTGCCATTCTCAGAAGTGGCTGTCCTGGACGTCCCACTTTCCTCAAAGTTCCCCCCAAACCCCTTTCTCAACAGAGTCCCTGGAGAAATTAAGGCTATGGGGATTTTTTAATATCTTGCCCCCTGTTATCTATGGTATAACAATATTCTAAAATTAAAGGCAGTATGGCAGATACTTGACTCTTCCCTCCATTTCCCCTATCCCTCATTTTCTTTAGCTGTTGACATAGGCTGCTTATCAGTGATCTCCCTCCTATTTTCCAAACAGCTCAGTATCAACACACTACTGTTGTTTGAATTAACTTTCGGTTTCTACTGATGAGTTTCAATGCTACATTGGGAAATACTTGGTCTGTAGCCCTCCCCTGCTCCTCTCAAACCCAACATATTGCCAGGAGGCAGTCATGGCAGGATAGGGACATTTTTTATTAACACGAAATTTAAAATGTTATCTGTGAGAGTTTTGTCTAATCTTCTGGGCTTTAGCAATATTTTTTAATCATATACTTGAAATTATTTTTAGAAGCATATGGACTGAGGCAGAAGTTAAAAACAGAGCTGTCAAGATAAAGCCACTGTTAAGTCCCCCAGCAAATTTCTCAAAAAGGGAAGAATACTCAGTAGCCTAATTAAATCCTACCTTGGCTGATGACAACTATTTATCTCAAGCTTCCTCCTGAAACCTCAACTGAACAAATATTCTTCACCCCCTGTCCTAGAACGAATGCTATTTAGTTTCCTCATATCACCCTAAAGAGGACATAGTGCAGCCTTTACTGCGTAGTTTATAAACTTTTAGTCCTTTAGGATAATGTATACAGAAGGAAATTGTTACAGATATTAAACTAATGACCATTAAAAGTTTAGATTCAAAATACGGTATTTTTAGAGATTTGAAACACCCTGATCTAATCTTTTTTCACCAGCTTCTACATTATATTGTCCAAACTTTCAAATTTGGGGCTTTTTTTAATGATTGCCTGAGAATGGAATGGACTAGAAGTAAAAGAAATCTTTATTTTCTGAAAGGAAACATATTTACATGAGGATTAAAAGGCCAGTATAAGAGTTCCAAAAAATGGAATTTTGTTCATAATAATATACCTGAAAAGTTTTTTAAAGGTCTTATTATGATACGCTAAAATCAAAGGCAATATCACAGATCTTTCAATTAAATACTAAGTTAAATATTACAAAGCCAAGTCTCTTACTGGGTTCACTTTTTGATTAGGCAAAGTAACCAATACTCCATCACAACAGTTAACCAAAAGAAATTTTGATTTTTTTAAAAAAGTTAATGAAACAAAAAAAAAGTTAATGAAACTTATGTTACTGCAAAATATGCCCATTTGTATGTATGTGTGTGTGTGTGGACATGCACACATGTAATCTTCACATTATTTTTCTAATTCTCAATGGGATACTTCCTCTAAGTAAAACAATGCCAATATACAGATATATCTTTCCCTACTAGGAAATGGCAACTTTTGGTTATGATAAAGTAATCCTAAGTCTTTTTTTTTTCTTTTCAATATGAGGAATTTTTTAAAATTTCTTTTCAGCGTAACAGTATTCATTGTTTTTGCAAGTAATCCTAAGTCTTATGTAAAAGTTCTATACTAAACCTGCCAACTTCTCATTTCCACACAGGTGGAGCTCCAGGCTGAATGTGCTGTATTTTCTCATCCCTGCTAAGTCACAGCTCCTCAGCCCCAGAACATGCCTTCACCTTCACAGTGATCAGTGCCCAAAGTTTCAGGTAAGAGAGTGGCAGGTACATAATTTTGAGTGTGGGTATGAGGACAGAAATGTCTGTAGTTGCCACTGACTAAAAAAAATTTTAAAAATTAAAAAAAAATACCTGCAATCCACTAAAAGATGGAACAAAACAGACTCCTTCAGAATCTTCTAAACTTTTGGCCATTTTTTCAGTCTCAGCAGCATCTGTGAAAAGATCTGCAAAAACAAAAACAAATAATTAAAAAACCCATAAAACAAAACAGAGGGGCTGGGAAGTGACAATAGAATTATGTTATATGACTGGTATTTACCTGCATCCAAAGTTTATTATGAGTACACTGTGAAAGGGTCAACAGAAAGGCCAATCTGCTCTAGTACTATCTGGGCTCCCACACTTCACAGGTTTAGGGGCCTGGGGAAGATTTTAGAAGGGCTCTGTATGGAGCACACCTTACCTTTTCCTTTAAAAATATTTAGGCTATTTACAAGACAGCTGGGTGGCTCACTCCGTTGAATGCTTAAAATTCTCTCTCCCTTTCCCTCTGCAACCCGCCACCCATCCCCCTGCATGCATGCTCTATGTCTGTCTCTCTCTCAAATAAATAGATATATAAAAATATCTGGGCTATTTAAAAATCAATTCTGTGTGTTTTTTGGCATTAAAATAAATTATTCTCCTGAAAATAACACCATTCCTAGTTCTCTGATGAAAAGATCCTCTCTACTGAGTCAACTGAAAAACTACTCCATCTAATGAGTTCATCAGGGGTGACCAATAAGTATATATACTAATAGCCAATCTTGAAGAAACAAAAAAAATCAATATCTAATTTATCTAGTATACTATTCTACTGAAGTATATAACATACATATAGAAAACTGTACAACTCCCAAGTGTATAATAGGGATGAATTTTCACAGAGTGAATATACTCCAGTAACCAACACCCTGATCAAGATACAAACTTCTGTTTGACACAATGCTTGTGAAATTCATTCCTGTTGTTAAGAGTACTTGTACTTCATTCTTAGCCCTGTATAATATTCCACCGTGTGACTACACACAATTCATTAAACTTTTCTATAGCTGATAGGCATTGGGCTAGTTGGTAATTTCTGGCTAACAGAAATAGGCCACTTTGAACACTCATAGACATTCTTTTTGTGAACATATGTAAATGCTTCTGTTTGATATATATGAAGGGATGGAACTGCTAGTCCTAAGGTCTACACATTTAGTACTAGTTTTAGAAGATACTGTGAAACCATTTTCCAAAGTGGTTATACCAAATTAAGGCTCCTGACAACAGTAAAAAAATTTCAGTTATACCATATTCTTGCCTATAACTGATACTATGTTTTTCATTTTAGCTATTTTGGTGGTACTGCATGACAGTTTGATTTTTGTTTTCTCTATCAACTAATGAAGTTGAAATCCTTTTCTTTGACCATTTGTATATCTTTGTGAAGTGACTGAATAAGCATGTAGGACAGACAGCATAGATCAGATGATAAAGCTCAAAAATCAGTCATCATAAAAATTGATGGCTTTGTACAGCCTTAAGTAAAATGGCTTAATTTAATTGTATGTTTTGTTATTCTTGTAGTGAAAAATTGATTAAAGACAAGAAGGTTAAGGAACACCTATGTTAAAATGCAAGTTAATAAGGACTGTTCAATAATAACTATAAATTTTATTCAAAATGAATTCTCAGATCCATTAGTCACATTTGTTTGGTCAAAATGTTCACATAACACATCAAAATGTATCTAGTACTTCAAGAACTAATATTAAAAAAATAACATAGGTTTTAGGGGCACCTGGGTGGCTCAGTTGATTAAGTGTCTGACCCTTGGTTTCAGCTCAGGTCATGATCTCAGGGTTGTGAGATGGAGCTCTGCATCAGGCTCTGGGCTCTGGGCTCAGCACAGAATCTGCTTGAGGTTTTCTCACTCCCCCTCTCCCTCTTCCCCAACTTGCATGCTCTTCCTCTCTCTCAAATAAATAAAATCTTAAAAAAAATTATGGTTTTGAAATCTGTATGTTTTATTAAAGATTTCATTTATTTATTTGACAGAGAGAGATCACAAGTAGAGAGAGACAGGCAGAGAGAGAGAGAGAGAGGGAAGCAGGCTCTCCACTGAGCAGAGAGCCCGATGCAAAACTCGATCCCAGGACCCTGAGACCATGACCTGAGCCAAAGGCAGCAGCTTAACCCACTGAGCCACCCAGATGCCCCAAATCTGTATGTTTTAAAAAATCATGTCCAAATATATATATTTTTTAAATCAAAATTTGGAAAACATACAAGATGGCTAGTTTGAGAAAAGTTTTTGGCAACAGGCAAAGAAATGGGGGGGGATTTAATTTATTTACATCCTTCACTGATTGTTCCATACTTGCTTAAAGATTTTCTCTAAATAATCTTCCACTTAAACTGTTCTCAAATGAGCTTACTGATGGAAAATCTTTGAGAGTAAGCATATTTCACTTTGTCTCTCCCACTGAACACAGCTAAGGATCTTGGACAGAATGTGTAGAAAAGCTATCTGAGGACTCAGAAGAATAAGGCTGGTCAGGGAACTCTAACACCAAACCAGTGGCGAGTTTCCTGTTTTTATTTTCTATGATATTTCCTGGCCTAGACTCAGGGACAGCCTAAAACCTGACACCTGTGTCTGTATACTGGGTGCAAATGTGAAGAGTTTCTTCAGAAGAACCCTCTTTCCGGTCTGAGGAGCAGGATTCAGGAGTCTCTATAGGACCAAAGGTGAGCAGATACTCTGGATTTTGCTTTTTGGATTTTTTTTCATTCTACCTGAACAAGAGAGGAAAGGCAGTGAAGAGACAGAGAGAGAGAATGAAAACAGAACTTCATGGATATGTGAGACAATAAGAAATGGCTGAACATTTCTGTGATTTGAATCCCAGAAGAAAAAGACAAAGAATGCAGTCCAGAAAAACTATCTGAAGAAAAACAATGACTATAAACATCCCATACTGGATGAAAGATATAAATCTATAGGTTCAAGAAGTTCAGAACATTGCAACTGGATAAACACAAAGAAATTGATGCCCAGGCATACATTAATAAAACTGAAAATTAAAACCTGAAGGCAAAGAATAAGTCTTAAAAGCAACCAGATTATATATTGGGGAACAAACATTCAAATGACTGGAGTTTTCTCATCAAAACTACAAAGGTCTAACGGCAGTGGAACATCTTTTTAAGTACTAAAAAAGAAATGTCAACCTAGAATTCTATTTTATTAATGAATTTATTTATTTATTTAATTTATTTATTTGAATGGAGAGAGAACTCAAGAGAACACCAGAGAGGGGAGGTGCAGAGGGAAAGGGAGAAGCAGACTTCCCCATGACCCAGGAGCCTGACCTAGGGCTTGATCCTGGGACCTGGGGCTCGATCCCAGGACCCGAGATCAGGACCTGAGCTGAAGGCAGACACTTAACCCACTGAGCCACCCAGGTGCCCCTCAACCTAGAATTCTATATCCCAGTAAGAATATCCCTCAGAAATAAAAACAGTCTCTGATGGAGAATTAAAAGAATTTGTTGTTAACATAGTATAAAAGAAATGTTAATCTATATGCAAAAAACCAAAAAAAGAATCTTGACTTAAACTTCACACCGTATACAAAAATTAATTCAAAACTGTTATATATCTAAATGTAAAACATAAATTATAAAACTTTTAGAAAAAACCATGGGAGAAAAACCTGTGTGACTCTGGTTTGACCAAGAGATCTTAGAAATGATATCCAAAGCATAATCCACAAAACAAAAAAATGATAAATTAAACTTTGACAAATTAAAAACTTTTACTCTACAAAGGACATTGCTAAAAAATGAAAATATATGCTACAATTTAGATGAAAATATTTGCAAATCATATATTCCAAAAAGGACCTACATTCAAAACCAAAAAGAACTCTCAAAAGTCCACAGTAAGAAAACCCAATAAAAACTGCACAAAAGATGTGAACAGATACTTCACCAAAGAAGATATATAGATGGCAAAAAAAGCACATGAAAAGGTGAGAAATGCAAATTAAAAACAGAATAAGATAACACTGCACACTTAGTCTAATGGCTAAAATTAAAAACCAAACAAAAAACAAAAAGTGACAATACTAAAACTGGAACAACATAAACACACACACATTGTTGGTGAGAACATGAAATGATATGGCCACTCTCAAAAATGGTTTGGCAGGTTTTTGTTTTTGTATATTTTACAAAGATAAACTCATACTTATTTGTGTGTATGTTTACTTTTATAAAAAAAGATTTTACTTATTTATTTGACAGAGAGAGCGAGAGAGCACACAAGCAGAGTAAACAGCAGAGGGAGAGGGAGAAGTAGGCTCCTGGCTGAGCAGAAAGCCGGATATGGACTTGATCCCAGGACCCTGGGATCACGATCCGAGCAGAAGGCTTAACCAACTGAGCCACATAGGTGCCCCTTATTTTTTTTTTTAAGATTTTATTTATTTATCTGTCAGAGAGGGAGAAAACATAAGCAGGGGGAGTGGCAGACAGCAGTCTCCTTGCTGAGCAGGGAGCCCAATGTGCAACTTGATTCCAGAACCCTGGGATCATAACCTGAGCTGAAGGCAGTTACTTAACCAACTGAGCCACCCAGGTGCCTCATGTGTGTATGTTTACATGACATATAACATTGTTTATATGAGCCAGCAATCCCACTCTTAGGTATTTATCTTAGAAAAATGAAATCTGGGGCACCTGGGTGTGGCTCAGTTGGTTAGGTGTCTGTCTTAGGTTCAGGTCATCAGATCATGGTCCTGGAGTCTCAGGATTGAGCCCTCTAGCTCAGCGGCGAGTCTGCTTCTCCCCCCTACCCCCAATCAATCAATCAATCAATCAACCAATCTTCAAACAAAAAAAAGAAAAATTAAATCTGATGTTCATGCAAAAACCTGTACACGAATATTCATACAGTGGCTTTGCTTATAATGCTCCACAACTGTATACAATAGCCCACATATCCTTCAGCTGGATAACAAATGAACCAACTGTGATATATCTGTAACACAGGAAATTTCTGCGTAATGCAATGGAATCAACTATTAAAAGATACAAAAACATGGATGAATCTCAAAGGCATTATGTTGAGTAAAAGAAACCTCGACTGATTCCATTTATACAATACTGTGGACTCCAATATCCATTTATAAGGATTCCATTTATATGAGAGCCATTTGAATGATACTGTGCAAAAGGTCAAAAGCTTTATGATACATAAGACTTCTAGTTCAGCCCCCAACTTCTGCAACTCATCCAACCAGATCATTTGTTGATGTAAAAGATGCAATGAGGAAAGAAGCTATGGGGAAACAGTATCAACATTTCTGGCAGAAATGCAAAATGACACAATTCCTACAGAGAGGAATTTGGCAATGTCTAACAAAATTACAATGTATTTATCCTTTGATGTAGCAATCTCTCTTCTGGGAACTTACTATAAAGACATACCTCCAACAATATGAAAATGCATATGCACAAAGTTATTCACTGCAGCCCTATCTGTATTTGCAAAATATTGGAAATTACTTAAGTGCCCCAATACAGGTGATTGGCTGGCTAAACTGTGTATACACATACAGTGGAATACTGGGCAGCTGTGAAAAGAAGAAAGATATCCGTGAACCGAGGGGAAGTAATTCCCAGAATATACTTCTAAGTGAAAATGGCAAACTATGAAAAAGCATATGCAGCTTATCTTTTATGTAAGAAATTAGGGAATATAGGAAAATATTCATGTATCCCAAATGTTTTTGCAAAAAGAAATAAGGATAAATCAAAAATGAATGAAATGATTACAAGATGTAGGGAGACAGGATGAAGGGACAGGTGAGAGAGTCAACTTCTCTGAGCATATCTTTTTTGACTTTGGAAATCAAACTAAAATTCCACATTAAAAATTAGTTGATAATGTTTTTAAGAAGGATGCAGAGAGGGGGAAAACTAAAACTGAATGATAACAGAAAACAAACAAACCCAATTCTATTTCACATTAATAAAATCACTGAAGGGAAAAAAGAACTGATCGAAGTACCTTTTGAATAGTGTATTTTGACCATACACCCTTTATATAAAGGAAAAAACCTGCAAACGATCTTGAGCAAGTATTTTTTGTTGTAGTGGGATGGGACTAGTAATTCTGAAGCTCTTCTGTGTATATTTTAAGATTGAGTAAATGAATACATAATATTAATGATGTCGGGAGCCAGGGTTCTCGATATGGAAAAAGGGATGTAATGTAAAAATATAGAACAGAAAACGCCAAGCAAAGATGCTTAGGAGATAAACTGGAGCTGGAGGTACACCGTAATTTCAAAAATTTTTAAAACATCCTGGAGTGCCTGGGTGGTTCAGTCAGCTAAGCACTGGCTCTTGATTTTGGCTCAGGTCATGATCTCGGGGTCGTGCGAATGAGCCCCATGTCAGGCTCCGAGCTCAGCATGGAGTCTGCTAGTCCTTCTTCTTCTGCTCCTCCCAGTCCTCACAAATAAATAAATCAAATCTTTAAAAAATATTTTTAAACACATGCATACTTCTAGCTCTGCTGAAATCTGCTGCTAATCACTGTTTTTATTTTTTATTTATTTTTATTATAATTTTTTAAGTAGGCTCCATATGGAATGTGGGGCTTGAATTCATCACCCTAACATGAAAAGTCACATGCTCTACCAACTGAGCCAGTCAGGCACCATGTCAATCATTATTTTAAAATACCATTTACCATTCATAGAAACAGGGCTCATTGGGAAGGTAGCTAATTCCTGGATAGGAGTGGGAAAAACACAAGATGAACTTAAAACATCTTCTGTGAGAAAATGAGAAAGTGCTAAAAAAAAAAAAAAAAAGATATGACATTTAAAAGACACAGAAGACAGTTTGAGATTTGCACTGGTTAAATCTGGGACAAACTGAACATGAAAATAAGTAAGAACTATAAAATTATAAACAGTTGAATGAAATAAAAAACCATGAGTTTACAGTTTAAGGAGTAAACGTAAAGTTCTTCATTACAAAATAAAATGCGAATTAACATGGAGGGGATAATGGAGTTAGCAAACAACATTCTGCAACCATCAGAGTGAAGACTGATACAGGTGAGAATTATCAATGAATTCTAAATTTAGGGGATGGGAGAATTTTGAGGAGAAATGGGACATCTTGCTAGTTCCAATGTATCTCCCACATATTATTTATTACAAAAGGAAAAACAGTAATTCTACAGTAGAGAAATTGGAAAACATCTTATGAACATGAACAAAATTTACCAGAACCAAAACAGAACTAATGGACACTCTGCATCTCCAGGTGTATATTCTTTTTTTTTTTTATTTCCAGGTGTATATTCTTTTTTTTTTTAATTTTTATTTTTTATAAACAAATTTTTATCCT
>PISX010007167.1:79267-91500 GCA_004024625.1 Mellivora capensis
GACGCCTGGGTGGCTCAGTTGGTTGGACGACTGCCTTCGGCTCAGGTCATGATCCCGGAGACCCGGGATCGAGTCCCGCATCAGGCTCCCAGCTCCACGGGGAGTCTGCTTCTCCCTCTGACCTTCTCCTCGCTCATGCTCTCTCACTGCCTCTCTCTCAAATAAATAAATAAAATCTTTAAAAAAAAAAAAAAGACAGCAAAATAGAACAAAGAGTGAAGGGGAGGAGAAATGGACTAAATCAAAAAGAAAAGAGATGACCATGCGGGAACCCAAATGTGCCAGTTAACAGTAGGCTAAGGGGGAAAAAAGGAAGAACGGCCTGTGTGAAAAAGACTTAGAAAATAGACCCAGGGGCGCCTGGGTGGCTCAGTGGGTTAAAGCCTCTGCCTTCGGCTCAGGTCACGATCCCAGGGTCCTGGGATCGAGCCCCACATTGGGCTCTCTGCTCAGGGGGGAGCCTGCATCCCCCCTCTCTCTCTGCCTGCCTCTCTGCCTAGTTGTGATCTCTGTCAAATGAATAAATAAAATCTTTAAAAAAAAAAGAAAAGAAAAGAAATCCAAAAATCAAGATGAAACTTGTTTAAAACAGCTTTTACACCTGAGCTGAAGTGTTCAATCCACTAACGAAGTGGAAGGAAGCCATCATCCAGACTGCAGATGCTCAGGACGCCACACAACGATATAAAGTTCAGCTCACACATTCAAGGAAATGTCAGGGCTACTTAGGCTCTTACACACTGTGTTTCTCCTGAACATGATTAATTTTTTTCAGTATACCCATTAAAATGATTTCTCAGAACAGAAAGAAATATATTCAAATAAATGTCAACTTTTTGTGTGAATTTCAGACAGATACAGATGTTTAGTTTTACCAATGACTAAAATTTTAAAGTAAATAATTCAACTCTGAATTCTCTCTCCCTCCAGTCAGAACAACAGTCCCATTTCCTTGCCAGAGATGGGACTGGCCTTCAGGAGACCTTGTGCCTCTTCCAGAAATCACATCACTTTCTAGGTAGGACCATTTAGCCCCATCTCCCAGAAAAGAGTTTTCATCATTTGAGAATCACAGTGAATGAGACTCAAGCAGGCAAAGCAAAGATTTCTCTACATAGAACTCTACAGAGAACATGCACATGATGTCACACAGAACTCGAGAATTATTTTTTTAACTGATGAATGTGAAGTTTTTCTGCTTTTTCTTTGCATTTTCCAGGAAGGAGTAAAATTAATAGAAGGTACAACTGAAGGAGAAGAAATATGTAACTTTCTATTTCTTTTTTTTTTTAAGATTTTATTTATTTATGAGAGAGAGAGAGAGAGAGAGAGCACAAACACGGAATGGGGCAGCCAGAGAAGCCTGATTCCTGCTGAGCAAGGAGCCCAATGTGGGACTCAGTCCTGGGACCATGACCTGAGCTGAAGGCAGTCACTTACCAACTGAGCCACCCAGGCATCCCCATTTTCTATTTCTGATAATCAAGATAGATGTCCAAAAAAAGTTAAAAGAGGTACACGTAAAGAAGAGACTTCTGGGGCATCTGAGTAGTTCAGCTGGTTGGGCATCCGACTCTTGATTTAGGCTCAGGTCATGATCTCAGGTCCTGAGATCGAGCACCCTGTTGGGCTTCATGCTCAGTGTGAAGGTCTGCTTGAGATTCTCTCACCCCCTCTTCCTCTACCCCTCCCTCACATGTATGCACACACTCACTCTCTCTCTCTCAAATAAATAAATAAATCTAAAAAAAAAAATAAAGAAGAGACTTCTAAGTGACAAAAAACTTTGAAATAAACTTTTATAATAATAACTTATAAACAAGTAATCTTATGCTTATAATGCAGGTGCAGGCTCATGGAGAAGGAGAGAGAAAGGAAGAAAGGAGATGGACTGGCATTTTCTTCCTAGAGTTTTATGTTTTCTGCCAACAGAATTGGCTTTTTCTTTAAACAACTCAGCTTAGTTCAAATTAGCAAAGTAGAAAATTACAGCCTGCTCTATAATTTAATCAGAGACCCACTGTCAATTCTTTGGTATGTAACATTTCACACCTTCTGCATGAAATATGGCTATATAATATACAGGTTATTCATTATTTACAAAAGTCAAAAAGTGGGAAACAAGCCAAATATCCACTGTCTGATGAATGAATAAATTGTGGTACAGCCATATAATGGATTATTATTCAGCAATACAAAGAAATGAAGCACTGACACACGCCACAACATGGGTGACTCTTGCAACACTATGCTGAGTGAAAGAAGGCAGTTACAAGACACCATGCATTATTTAATTGCATCCATATGAAATGTCCAGAATAGGCAAATCCATAGAGACAGAAAGTAGATCCATGGTAGCTTAGGGCTGGTGGGTAGAACAAGAATGCCAATGCCTATGGGGGTACCTTTTAGGGGGAATATAAATGTTCTAAAAGGAGATTATGGTGATGGTTGTATAGCCCCAAGACAATATGAAAAAACACTGAATTTTACACTTTAGGCAAATTATATGGTATGTGGATTATAGCTCAACAAAGTTGTAAAATACAAGCAAGAAAGATTTATATAGACTGTCCTGCAACGACCTCCTTAATTTCTCATAGACAGTGTTCTACATCAGTAAGATATACAACTATGCCATTATATGTGACTGTACAATGTCCCACTGTATGGATATACTGACGTTTACTTACTCGATGCTTTACTTTAGACAGGAACTTATTTCTAATCACTGTATTAAACACTTAAGCATGTACACATCTTTGCATACCTGTATCACTGTTTTCTTAAAAAGAAAAAAAAAAAAGAATAGAACTGAGGGCAAAGGGTCTGCACTCTATAAATTGAAACATATTGCCTGCTTGTCCTCCAGAAAGGTCATACTAGTTAATGTTCATTGCAAAGGAAAACAAGAACAGTTTTTTCTCTGTATTTCCATCAGTGCTGAACATCATCAAACTACTTAATCTCTGCCAATGGCAGGTGACATAATTTTTATGTACGTATGTTTTTTTAAGATTTTATTAATTTGAGAGAGGAGAGCATGCACATGCAAGAGCCAGGGGAGAAGCAGAGAGGAAGAAGCAGGGAGCCCAATGTGGGGTTCGATCCCAGGACCCCAGGATCATGACCTGAGCTGAAGGCAGATGCTTAACTGACTGAGCCATGATTATTAAAAATAGTCATTTTTAATAGTCATTTGATATGATAGCTGTCTATACTTCTGTCCTTTGTTCATTCTTTAGTTATCTTTTTTTAAAATCTTACTTATTTAATTGGGAGAGAGAGTGAGAGAAACAGAGAGCAGGAGCGGGGGAGGGGCAGAAGGAGAGGAAGAAGCAGACTCCCCACTGAGCATGGAACACGATGGATGTGGGGCTGGACACCAGGACCATGACCCGAGCGGAAGGCAGACACTTAATTGACTGAGCCACCCAGATACCCTAATTCTTTAGTCATTAATTTTTCTGACGTATGCTACAAATCATTCTTACCAACTTATCTTTTAACTTTGCTCATGGCACCTCTCTCCTTACACATTCGAATAATTTATACACTTAAATTTACTGCTTTTTTCTTTATGGTATCTGGCCTTAATGCCTAGCCTTTTGCCATCCCAGTGTCATTAAAAAAATATCCTATATTTTCTTCTAGCATAGGTCCTTTTATGTCTCAACTGAACAGTCCATTCATTCCCTACTCATCGTCAGTCCTACAGCATGCTTGAATTCTTTAAGTTGGGCCTGTGAAATGTTTAAAAGATGACTTACCTAATTCTTGAGCCCAATTTATGATAGTGCCAGTGTCTCCTGCATTGCTTTCAGCTAAGCATACAACTTCTTGGCCAATCTTCCACCCAATTAGAGGATAAAACCCTTAAAAACAATAAAACAATATAAGTCAAATGTAATAAATAGATAATTCATTACAGAGATATCTACAATTTTGACTAACAATTGGATTATCTTAAAAAATAGCAAAGTGAAAAAAAATAGCAAAGTAGCTCTCAAGTCAGTGATCTCACAAGTTTCTAACCTCATAGCCTCAGTCTCCTCAACTGTAAAATGGTCTGCCTCAGACAGCTCCTATGAGAATAAACTGAATTAAAGCATAAAAACTTAGTGTGTGCCTGGTATTTAATATGAACAATAAACATTAGCTTTTAGTAGCCGTAGGCATGTCTATGTCTCTAAAAACACACAAACAAAGCCAACTACACTATTTTATTTATTTGTAGAAGGTTCCTAAGTAGAAACAACCTAATGCCATGATGAAATTTTCTATCTTCCATTTTCCAAGTTAGGGGGAAAGGAAGAGCTTGAGGCAAGGATTGAAGGTAAGAAAAAGATTTTAAAACTACCTCTTTGTAACCATGTTAGGAGACCACAGCCCAGATTAAGAGATCACAGGCCTCCTAGGGTATAGTTCCACAATCTAAATTTCTTGGTTTATATATCCTAGATGTCTTCCATCAGGGAAACCAATTTCTTGGCAACAGTCATTAAATATGTGTGGAATATTAATTGAGAATTACCACCCCCAAAAAAAATCACCAAAAGAACTGCTAACTCATAAGAGAAAATTTAGAGGCCTAGAAAAATGCTTTAGACAAATATAATAGGTATTACAGGTAAATATTTAGTAAACCGACCAAAATACCCTAAAACTGAGTTTTCTATAATAATATTTGTCTCATTTCTCATGCTTTTAAGGAAAACAGGGAAATGGAAATTAACTGTCTCTAAGAATAACAGTGAAAACTATGTTAGAAAGTACTCAATATAAAATGGGAAAAGTGTCACAAAAGTTAAATATGAAGTGATATTTTATCAATAAAAGGGATAAATTCTATTTACCTCCAACACTATGTTGAAGGTTATTTCCAGTATTAATATCCAAAAATGTCCCAGTTCCCATGGTTAGTTTCACGTCTCCTGTGTGGAAGCAGCACTCTCCAAACATGGCTGATTGCTGATCGGCGACCTGCCAAAAATGTTCAAATATAAGATGGCTGGGCATCAGCAGTGGCCCATTTCACTGTATCCCACTGTCTCCTATATTGTATTCTCATGGGTCAACACCTTATTTTCTTTTCTCCTTTTCCTTAAGGGAAAAAAAAAAAAGGCCCTGGAAAGAACAAAGAGCAACAATAAGCTAGAAGTCTCTTCAGGACTAACATTGTGTGGTAACCAATGTGCCTCAGGAATTTTTAGTAGGCAATCTACTTTATGACTTTCAAATATCACAGGAAAAATCTGAGAAATAAAGGTCAGAATAAAAATTATCCAGAAAAAAAACAAAGATTTTTCAAATTAAAAGTGGTTTCATTCATTCATTCATTCATTCATTCAAAATAACTGACCTCACAAATTTCTCTTTTAATAAGAGTGATAGGTGAATGCTTAATATAAAGAGATATAGGTCAAAACTACACATTCCCAACTATAAATTTTTGTTAAAAGAAAAATTATAACATTTTGTTAAAATAATTAAATGTAAACTGTTAAGTAACAATGTTCAACAGAGTAAATTTTAAAGCTCTATTTGGCTTTATTAATTGATGCATCCATTCTAGCAGAGGTGAGCTCCAAAGGGCTAAAGAAAAGGAAAGTTTTTAAAAGTAGAACAAGAACAGAGAAAAAAGGAAACTATTAGCAAAGAACCCATTGTTTTGGGAACAGTTGCCCTCCTAAGGTGGACAGAAGGGGTCTATCATTAAATTTCCTAACGCTGACCTGGAAATTCCCATGTTGACTGGGCAAGGGTTACATTTCTGGGGAGCTGAAACTACAGGTAGGTTAGCTATTAAGTCTTGGTTTACTGGCTTGGAGCTGCCACCTTAGGCCTGTGTTTTTCTTATTAACAATTTTCTCCCCAATTTCCTCTCAGTTTAACTGAGAGATGCGATCAAAATTTAAAGCATTAGCAGCATTCTCCATCACCACTCCAGAGTTCTCACAACTGTTACTGATCCTCTGTGTGGTATTCACAGGTCATGATGGTTTTTTGCTTAATTTCTGTGAAATTCACAGGTTACAACTTCAGGTTTACAATTTAAAAAAAAAAATTTTTTTTTTTTTAGGTTTACAATTTTTAAGTCAGTTGTCCTCTTCATTACTTTTCTAATGTTCCCGTCTTAGGGAGATCATTTGCTTGGTGCTTGGCAGCTAACATGCATGTAAAGCTTTTGAGAGAATACAATGTACCAGGGAGATTATTACGATAACTATAAACAGGATAATTCCCAGTATTTGTAGTGCACTTCAAAGCCATGTTTCCCAAGACCCAAAACAATTAAAATCAAATAAGTCAAAGAAAGACCCCACTGAAGACGGTACTCTTTTAAGCCAAGCAGCTTGCTCAGTGATCTTATGTAATTAAGTTTCGAAATCCCCAGAAGGGTTAGTCCAAATACAGCAGGTGGTGCTGACCAGAGCAGAGATTCCCCCTTGCTGGGCTAAAAACCAATCAAGGGCTATCCAACTATTCATTTAATTGACAGCCAGTATTTGCCCACCTATATTTCTCTGATTCAGCAGCAGACCGTTGCCATGTTACAGGACATCAGGATGGCAAAAGTGTGGCAATGAGGGGCTTTTTTTTTTTTTCAGAAGCAGAATGGACTTTATGCACACGTGCCAAAATCTTACAACATAAATAAGGTCTTTTTTATTTGATAATGCTTCTGATGTAATTTAACATATCACAGAAGCTTAAATAGTTTAGCAAATTCTTTGGTATGCTCCAGGTCAAAGAGACTTAAGCCAACGAAAAGTCAAAACAAACAAATAAACTTCATCCTCTTAAAGCAGAGAGAAAACCAAATTCTCATTTTGCACTAGCTTAGTTTTGATACTAAAACTTACCTGTTCCAATCTTTAGTCAGTCCTGACCACATACACAATTCCTTGCCAGAGATTCCCTTTTTTCTACAACTGTTTTTTCCTCAAAGAATATATCTCCATCCTCATACTTTTTTTTTAAATCAAAAACACGTATTTTACTTCCCTTGCATATGGAGAAATGGAAACATCAGTTATACTAGCATTCTTTAGATTGGCAAATTTATAAATACATTTTATAATTTTTAGAAGCATTATGTTTTTAATTTTCCAATGTAGCACTAACATATCCAAAATATATTACAGTTTTTCTGTAACAAGAAGCCATGAGTAGATATTTCTTTTGTTTTTTAAGATTTTTTTTTAAAGATTTTTTTTATTTATTTACTTGAGAGAGAGGCAGTGAGAGAGCATGAGCGAGGAGAAGGTCAGAGGGAGAAGCAGACTCCCCGTGGAGCTGGGAGCCTGATGCGGGACTCGATCCCGGGTCCCCGGGATCATGACCTGAGCTGAAGGCAGTCGTCCAACCAACTGAGCCACCCAGACATCCCTGTTTTTTAAGATATTTTTAAGTAATCTACACCCAATGTGGGGCTTGAACTTACAACCCTGAGATCAGAGTCGCATGCTCCACTATGCCAGCCAGGCACCACAAGATAAACGAACATATGTTTAGTAATTGATATTTTAGTATTTCATCTTATTTACAAGTGACATAGATATTTAATGAATTCAACTTAATTCATTACTTAACCTAACTTAGAAAAATTTTAGGGTGGGGTACCTGAGTGGCTCACTCCTTAAGCAACTGCCTTTGGCTCAGGTCATGATCCCAGGGTCCTGTGGATCAAGTGCCACATTGGGCTCCCTACTCGGCAGGAGGCCTGCTTCTCCCTCTCCCACTCCCCCTGCTTGTGTTCCCTCTCTCACTGCCTCGCTCTGTCAAATAAATAAAATTTTTAAAATGAAGAAAAACTTTAGGGTTAGGTTATCAAAAAGATTTGGGAGACTATTTAAAAGATTTTTAAATTTTATTTATATCTAATTTATATCTAATTTTTTATTTTATTTATATCTATTACTTGTTCTTAATAATTATGCTTGTATTACCCATAAGAACTTCATGAGATATCAGATAAAGTCAATCATTCTTCCAAGTTTTTTTTTTTTTTTTTTTTTTATTTGACAGAGAGAGTAGGGGAGGGGCAGAGGAAGAGAGAGAGAGAATCTTAAGCAGACTCTCCCCTGAGTGCAGAGCCTGATATGGGACTTGATCTCATGACCCCAAAATCATGACCTCAGCTGAGATCAAGAGTTGGATGCCTAACTGACTGAGCCACCCAGGTGCCCCCTGCCAAGCTATTTTTTTTTTTGATCTGTAACAGAAATTATATTAACTTATTTGACTTTAAGTGAATTAAGGCAGAATAAAAGTTTTAATTTTTTTTAAAGATTTTATTTATTTATTTGACAGAGATCACAAGTAGGAAGTGAGGCAGAGAGAGGAGGAAACAGGCTTCCTGCTGAGCAGAGAGCCCGATGCGGGGCTCGATCCCAGGACGCTGGGATCATGACCTGAGCCGAAGGCAGAGGCTTTAACCCAGTGAGCCACCCAGGTGCCCCTTAAAGTTTTAATTTTAATGCTGATAACTCTAAAGGCATGTCTGCTTTAATATTCTTTAAAGATCTGTTTATTTTAGAGAGAGAGAGAGAGAATGTGCGTGTGCACATGCACAAGTGGGAGGGGCAGAGGGAGAGGGAAAGAGAATTTTAAGCAGACTCCACATGGAGCACAGGGCCCAATGCGGGTCTCAGTCCCACAACTCAGAGATCATGACCTAAGCCAAAACCAAGAGTTGGCTGCTTAATGGCACTACTCTAAGATATGTCTACGTTAATTAAACCAACAACCTTAAAGTAGCTTTCATATCAAATACTTACCCAGATTTTGTGAGCTTGAGAAAATATTTGGATTGGTTTCTTTCTGAGAGTTTTAGGATATCTAATCCTTACCAGTGTTTGCCTTTAAACCAAGTAAACAGAGCTCTTTTACAAATTAATTTTAGCAATACCATCCAGAGGTAGAAAAATATCTCACACTTAATATATACATAGAGAAAGAGAGACAGACAGATGCACACAAAGACCCTAGAGTTACTAATATTTGCAGATAAGATTTTTAAGATTTGTATTTGTCCCTAGGATTAATCTTAAGGAGGTAATGCTAGAGTTTGGGAAAAGAGCTCCTTTGCAGGTTTGTATTTTTAAAAGTCTTCTTTCCCTTGTTTCTCTCAGTATCTGGAGATTGTGGGCTTTGTTTACATTTCTAAGACATGATAAGACGTAAACTTCATGGGACCGGGAAAGAATGCAAGTTCCTCCAGGAAGGACTCTGCTTTCCTAGAGCTAAAAACTTACAGTCTGTTTGAGATAAACAGGGGAAGTTTTGGGATTGGTAAAAAAAAAAAAAATAGGTAAACTCTGAATTGCTTCTAGAGCTATATTTCTAGTTATAATAGTTATAATATTGCAGGATAAGGACATTTGCTTCGTT
The DNA here is from genome assembly GCA_004024625.1 of Mellivora capensis. NCBI lineage: Eukaryota > Metazoa > Chordata > Mammalia > Carnivora > Mustelidae > Mellivora > Mellivora capensis. The sequence goes on from PISX010007167.1 coordinate 88,664, forward strand.
TCCTCCAGGAACTGAGTTGCAACTTAAATGACATTATAGGTTGATCTACCTACTCAACTCTGTTATTCTCAGTTTCCTTCTTTTTCCCCTGGGGACATGGTTCTAATTTTAAATATTTCTGGTGGTACAGAATAACACCCCAGGGTGTAAGAAAGGTTCCCAAAGAGGATGCAAAGGATATTACCTTCCCAAGATCTGAAGTCACTCCAAATGATAGCCAAAGAACCAAAATCTGCATGTCTCATGCGGGCAGAAAGACAAGCCCAGTCACGTAGAACTAGAGAAATGAGAAAGCACTACGGATCTCTGGGAGAGAAAGGATCAACAGTCAGTGGGTCTGGATTTGGAAAGGAAGGGACAATGTGAAATTTTATTTTCCTCTCTAGACTGAGAACTACAGACAGAGATTTGGTAGAAACTGGTTCAGGTAAGAATTTTCACCCTTTGCTGGAAGTTTTTCCAGGATCCCCACTGTAGGCTCTGGTATCTACCAGACTTTCTCCTTGGCTGTTTAAGGGAATAACGTAGCAGTTTCACCAGAAAATCCCTCCGTTTCAATGACTCTGGGACGGGCCCATATGGGGTCCTCCTATGAAGTAAATACAGGGGTGTATGTAAGGCCAATGTGGTGGAGTTTTGTTTATAGTTGTGTAGTCTTTTCAGAGTGAAAACAAATTCAGACAAAGGTTTAGTGGAACGAGTACTCCAAGGAGGATAGAGGGGAGCAACAGGAACTACGCTGGTCTTACAGTCTTTTGTGTGGGGTACCTCTTCTCCCTTTTTCACTAGCCTTTCGCAATGAGTCTTTTAATGAAACACTATGGGAATTCTGAAACCTTTTAGAGGCTTCTGCTTGCCAATGAAAACAGGTATCCCATTCTGTTTAATTTGGGAATCCTTCCTTTAAGAAGTGCACTTCTTAAATGATTTTATCGAATTGGAACAGTCCCCATAATGACCTTTGTATTTCTAGGTTGTAATTCTCTGGAAGGCTGGAGCAGTTTGGTAGGATTCTCAGCACAAATGGAGTTAACCTATATTTCTGTCCAGCTGCATCTAGCTACAAATGCGGTGCAACTCATATTTCTGTCTGGACTTATTTGAGGACCCTTGACCTGACAGTTAATGAGCCAAGTTCCCCAGGACACAAAACAAGCTTAGTAAAATTTAGCCATTTTTGCAAGATATCTACAACTTCTAGAACTATAGTTCTTAGACATAAAATAAACAGGTGCACTGGAAGGTGGCATGCTTAGACCCTTTAGAATTTAAGGATTCCATTAGCTAAGGCTTGAGTTCTCAGAGCCAAACTAATACCTAAAAGGGACAGGCTACTGGGCCAGGGATCTTGCATGTTTTACAGAGTATCTCATCGTATAGAAGTTTTCTTGAGGTTGGTGGGTGAACTTGTATCAATCTAACCCATTTTCTTGAGGTGGTAAGTGCTCTAATAGCCTTCAAAGCTCACCCTGTGCCCACCAATTTTTCCAGTTTTTTGGTCTCTGAGATCCCTGTTAGTAATAGCCTTTATCTACACAAAACAAGACAAATATGCGCACCTTAATGTATAAGCGACAACCAAGAGATGTTACTGTGTCCTGGCCAAGGGAAGGCCCTGCGCTCACCACAGACAATTCTTGAGGAATCTTGCTGGGGTTTTCCAGCAATTCCAGGGGAATTGTGGCCTGAAAGGCTAGGGATTTGCCTTTGGGCAGACATTTTTCCCAGCTCAGCTGGACTCTAGGCAAAACTGCCAGCTCTGGGCATAACCATCTGGCAGTTCAGGCTGTAAAGGAAGGCCAATTACACTGGGGCAGCTTGAGTGAACTAAAACTCAGTGGAGCTCTGAACCAAAAGGGAACTTGCCCACAGCCTTAAGGAACAGCAAGAAACACATGAATTCAAAGGGTTCATAGGGTACCATGCCTGTGTTTCTCATTGTCCCCAGATGCTGCTGGAAGTTCACTTTGGATCTTGTTGCTGCCTGCCACCAATTCAATAATTCAACCAAGGAAATTTTCTTTTTTTTTTTTTAAAAGATTTTATTTATTTATTTTAGAGAGAATGACAGAGAGCAAGAGAGCATAAACACGGGGTGGGGGAGAGGCAGAGGGAGAAGCAGACTTCCTGCTGAGCAGGGAGTCCAATGAGGGACTCAATCCCAGGACTCTGGGATCATGACCTGAGTGGAAGGCAGACGTTTCACTGACTGAGCCACCCAGGTTCCCCCAACTGAGTAAATTTTAAAGATCTAACTGGCTTTATTAATCAATTCATGAATTAGGCGGCATCCCATCTAGCAATTACCGGGAGCACCAAAGAGCTACAGAAAAGCAAAGTCTTTTTTTTTAAAGTAGGCTCCACCCTCATCATAAAGCCAAATGTGGGGCTTGAACTCATGACCCTGAAATCAAGACCTGAGCTGAGATTAAGAGTTAGTCACTTTACCCAGATCTAGAGTTCAGAATGATGATTCTCAAGGTTCTAGCCGGGCTCGAAAAAGGCATGGAAGATATTAGAGAAACCCTCTCTGGAGATATAAAAGCCCTTTCTGGAGAAATAAAAGAACTAAACTCTAACCAAGTTGAAATAAAAAAAGCTATTAGTGAAGTGCAATAAAAAATGGAGGCTCTTACTACTAGGATAAATGAGGCAGAAGAAAGAATTAGTGATATAGAAGACCAAATGACAGAGAATAAAGAAGCTGAGCAAAAGAGGGACAAACAGCTACTGGACCATGAGGGGAGAATTCGAGAGATAAGTGACACCATAAGACGAAACAACATTAGAATAATTGGGATTCCAGAAGAAGAAGAAAGAGAGAGGGGAGCAGAAGG